>OMKZ01042225.1:9858-32418 GCA_900302535.1 Neoniphon sammara | reverse complement strand
GTGCTCAGGAAACAGTATTTTTACAGTATTGGAAACCTGGTGTATATTAGATATTTTTGTTAGGTTTTGGTGGTCTCCTGATAGAAAAGTAGGTAATAGGTAATAGGTAGTAATAGGTAAACAGGACAGCTAAAAAAACCTGACCAGACTGTCTAGAGCATCTGACCCCTGGCTTTGCACAGTCCATTCAGAAGCTGAGGAATTTTGTTGTAGCAACAAAAAATCAACAGTCTTGACAAAGAGACCATCAATCATTGATAACTACAGCAGGAGCAGTGTTTATCATCTATAACTCAGATTATATATTACGTAACTGTCCACTCCTGGAGCCACAAGTCTGCCGTTGCATGAAACATAAACATCCATCCATTTTATGATTTGTATTTAAACACGTTGTACCATTGGATATTGTGTGTGTTCTGTTGATGCCGGAAGGAAGCTCTCTAATTGCTTGCCTGTTCTCTGCAGGGAGATCAAGTGCAAGATTTAGTGTCTTGCATTCAGTGTCTTGCATAAGGACACTTGAGCAGGGTGGATATTTCCTATCATGGGTTGAACCTGGACCCTCCAGCTGAAGATCACTGTTCCTAAAAACAACCCCATACCTCAGTGTACTTGAACTATTTCAGATGCATCAAGATTGCCTACATGGAGGACGAAAATGACATATCTGTAAATACCTATAAACATATGGATGACGTATCTTCTACAATCGAATTAATAAATAATTGTACTGGGAGTAAACTGGAAATGTTCTCAGGGAAGGGATTGAAAATGCTCTCTGAATTATAGACAGCACAGAGTTGTCAGACACAGGGAAAGGGAGAGAGGGAGCTGGGGCCAGCGAGGGAGCAGCTGCTGTATCAGACCCCTCCCATCTGCATTTCCTGGAAATCATGTCCTTTACAGATAACACTGTGGCGCCCATGAGGAAACAGGGAGAAGGGGAGGAAACATTTTATTTGTCTAGATTCTTTGTCCCACATGACTTTGATGGGTCATTCCATGAAAAGAGGGCAATACAGGTCCTTCTACAGGATATTATTGTCAATAACACTGATCTTTGGATCTTACATCTAGATTATCTTGTCTCTATGTAATGCAAAAATACAAATACATAATTTAGCCTAAAATAGTAATCCCTGTTACTTTCAGCAACTATTTCACTATTACTATTTCACTTTCAACAAATGTTGAAAGTGAAAGTGTTGACCTGCAGTTTGTGACTGGCATATCACTAACTGCAGGTCAATACTTTCACTTTCCAATTTATTTATTCTCTGTCCCTCTGGACAGAGAATCTAATAAGGACAGCAGTAATGCATTTCCATGTATAAATAAATTGGAAAGTGAAAGTATTAACACTTATAAACACTTTCACTTTGAACATCTGCTGAAAGTGAAACAGTAATGAAACAGTAACAGTAGTGAAATAGTTGCTGAAAGTAACAGGGACTACTATGTTAGGCTAAATTATGTATTTGTATTTTTGCATTACATAGAGACAAAATAATCTATATGTAAATAGTTCCAAATATGGTACCTTTGTTTATTAAAATATCAGTGTTATTGACAATATCCTGTGGAGTCTGTAGTGTCTGAACACCTCTGCCTTGGAGCTGTTGACACACACGCTATCAGTGCCAGTGTTTGATCTGCTCAGACTGTATCTCCATGCATTTCTAATCTAACGCGTGCACACTGCACCTGTGCCCATCTTGCTTTTGAGTGCAACTGCAGCCTCCATTACATGTGAACCTACTGACCCTGTGGATTCAGTTACTATACAGAATTACTTTTAATTTTGGCCATGTGGATGTTGTGGTGGAAAGCTACAGATGAGCTTATGTATGGGAAACAGGCCTATTATGCCATCTAACATCTCTTTGGTGCGATCTGCTGCAAAGTGGCACCTTGAAAGGCATCACCAGAAACCTTTGATACTATCTACAAAGGAAGAAACTACTCTTTTATTTTGCTATTAATATTTACTTGTATATATTAGCCTAATGAATAGGCTATGTAGGACTAGAGAGTACAATATGTGGAAAATTGTTAATGAAGTTTGAACATTTTTCCATGATACCCTTTTTCTCCAGATGTATTTTTAGGTATTGAACACACCCAAATTTGGTACAAGAATATTAATGTTGTTGGGGCAGTTCTCTCTGGCTGGCCAAAAAGGCCCACCAGTTCAAGATACATATCTGTATGTGACACTTGTGGTATACAAAAGGCTGTTTTTTATTTTTATAATACAACTGGTTATTCTCAGTTTTAGCAATAATACAGTACAGTTACACGCAGGAAAAATTAAGTCTTCTACTTCTGAGTAATAAATGTCATAAGTCCAGTGGTAAAGATGGGGATAAAGGTTATGCTGAGGTGGATCATATCCCATCACTGTCACATCATTTTTTCCTCAGTGCAGTTTTTACCAGTTAACATCACAGACAAAATGAAGTTGCACTTCACATGTATGCAACAACTGCATTAATATGAAAACATAACTTTCATTGAGCTGTTAATTGTTGCAAATGACTAAGAACAGGATTTAATAAGACAAGTGTGTTGAGAAATAAATGTGATGTTTTGCTCCAAGCCAGAATGCTTCTACACCTGGCATTGGACTTGATGTGTAGTGCAAACTGCTTCCTAGGTAAACTCAGACCTTTTTCACAGCAGCCATTTTGACATGGAATAATAGGGCGAGCACAGATGTTACTAATGATATAATGCTTGGAATTTGCTTGCTTGGACTTTCCGACGGAACATCCGACTTCTGAGTCAAAATGGCTGCTGCGAAAAAGGTTTATTACAGTGTGCACTTTTGCACTGAATAATCAACTCCTGCATCCAGGCAACTGGATTTATTCAAAATAACATGGAAAAGGCTATATCAAAGTTCATGTAGATTTATAAAAGCTGGGACAGTTTTAGTCAGGGGATAAGTGCCAATACATTCAGTACCACATTCAGCAGCATTTATATGTTGCATCTAGCTGAATTTGCTCTTCAGTGGAAGACCGGAAGGAAAAGTGGACCGTTGGGAATGTAAGACTGGAGTGCCCCTTAGAGACGCACAGAAACACTGCAACCATACATTGACCCTAACCTCTTCACTTTGCGCACACCCATGTCTCTGGCCTGCTTCACTAGTGAACTGCAGCCACATCAAATGTATATGTTAAGAAACAAAGCAATCTAGTTAATACTGAAATTAAATCCATCAAATTTGTAAACCAATGTTAAATCAAATTTAAGCATGAACAGAGCTAACATGATTCATATTGTCTCTCTAAGTATATGTGACTATGCGAGCGGGTGTAAAACGAAACAGAACTAGGCAAATAACAAAAACTACAGGCAGTATGGTGCTGAAATGGTAACCACATTCAGAGTTAGTGTTAAATCATTGAATCTTTGTTCTGATTCAGTGATTTCATTCAATAAGACAATGTGCACTGAATAAAGGGAAGGCTGGGGTCAGTGGTGCCTGGTCAGGGCTGGCGGTGAAAGTCCCTCTTGCCGCCTGTCTTACTGACCAGCTGTATGTCAGTGATGCTGATGTCATGGCTCACTGCTTTGCTCATGTCGTAGAGGGTCAACGCTGCCACGGAAACAGCGACCAGGGCCTCCATCTCTACTCCTGTCCTGCCCGTAGTGCGACAGGTTGCTGTGATGATCGCCGCATTCCGCAGCTCGTCGAGGTCAAAGGTGACAGAGGCGTGGTCTAAGGGGAGCGGGTGGCAAAGCGGGATGAGGGCTGACGTCTGCTTGGAAGCCATGATGCCGGCTAGCTGCGCCACGGCCAACGCATCGCCCTTAGCCAGCTGGTTGTCCCGTAGCAGTCGGAAGGCTGTTGCACCCAAGTTGACGGTGGCTCGGGCGGTGGCAGTTCGACGTGTTTCTAGTTTTCCGCCAACATCCACCATGGTGGCTCGTCCTTGGGCATCTGTATGCGTCAGCTGTGCTGTAGTGGTATCACCCAGTTTGTGGGTGTTGGAGAGATTTGTGCCCGACCTGTTCTGATCACTGGCAGATGGTTTGATTCTGGGGTCTTCGCTGGACGTTTGCTTGTGGCACAGTCTAATGCTGTGGTGCTTACTGGGACTTATTTTGGCATTTTTAGGTAGTGTGCAAAAAGAGGGAATTCCTGGGGCCCTGATTAAGTGTCTCTCAAATACATTAGCACCTATGGCTTGTGTGTACCTGAGACAGTCTGCATCAATGTAGCTCGTTACTTTTGTGCGTCTAGCATAATTCACAGTCTTAAGAATATTATGGTGCTTAAAAGAACGAAGGGGTTTGACACTGTAGACATTGTCAGCCCCATAATGTTCTCCATTGTTGATATTTGACCTGTGTTTGTAGGTTGCATGGGTAACCTCACTCATGGAGGTTCCCAGGAAGCAAACATGGGCTGTCCCTGTCATAACAGTACAGCCTGCAAGGCACAAAACATCCTCTGTATCCAGGACTTTCCCCCTGCTCGACAGGCACAGCTGAGGAGCCGTTGCTTGAGTGAGGAATGTGGGATCTGTAAGCTGGGAAACAAGGGGGAAAACCCTCTGGCTGTCTTGTGACTCTGACACAGGCAGAGGCCTTTGGGATGTGGCACCTGCTGGACAAGGAGAATATAAATCAGGCATGCTGTTATAACGGACAACTCCTAAGCAACGAGACGGCATGGCTAACATTCATAATCAGATGAAAATGCATTATATTCAAGGTCAAAAAATAGACCCTCCAGGATTCTGCAACCATGGAATTCACCACGGCAATAATGCCACGCTGCCATTTAAAACATGAAGTTGTCACCACTAGATGTCATTAGAGTATTGATGTAGCACTAACTATGCTCTACTGTGCATGATGGAGCACTTCATGTCCTTCAGATAAAAATCTATCCAAATTAGGAAACATCTCTGCAGCTGAGAGAGCATCATCATTATAGAGGCTGCCATCAAGAGTTCAAGACAGATTTTATGTGCAGATTTAATTTGTAAATGTATTGGGAAAACGTGGACACAAAGAGCTGTTCGGAATTTTTTAAAGATGCATATTAATGTTATGAATGTTTTACAGCTTTTTAATAAGGGCACATGCAATAAAGGACGTTTTCAAGAACCATATCTAAAGAATGTATTTTATCTCATGTTCTTCTTTGGTTGTATACAGTTTTTCCTCACATCTGCAGAATATTAAATTAAAGCCAAGGAATTACTGATTAACTTTTTACTTTATCGAGCAGAATCCTGGAGGGACTAATAAGGAGATGATAAAATGAAAAGGAGATGATAAATGCAGAAAAAAAACCTTGGTGATACTGTCCATAATCAGATCATAAGGCTCCAAAATAATTAGAAATGACAAGTGACAAAACTATGTCAGTGTGTGAGAGCACTGTACGTACAGCCACATCACCCACCGATGAGGATCATGGGCCTGTTCTTCATCTGGGAGATATTGAACATGCCTGAAGAGAGGAAGAGGTTTTATGTATACCGTCACAAGACAGTCAGACAGAAATAAGAGAACCAGCAAGACCACACCAGCGGATCACAGAGAGAAGTGCAAGAGGTGGTAAATGGAGAAAGAGAAGGGAAACTGAATAACCGCAGTCTTCAATTATGTGTTAAAGAACTGCCAGTTTTGTATATGCCAATTTTCAGGCAGTTTCCCACCCTAAATGTTCAAAATGGTTGCCAACTGAATTAGGCAGATAGTGTTTATAGTGTTTAAATGCGATATAGTGAAAAAGCTACCTGCATGTTGCTTCTTCTTCCTACCCACAGCAGCCCCAATGATTTGCAGCAGTTCTTCATCTGACGCCCCAGAGCGCAGAACATCTCTGAGGGAAACCTCAGAGTTTCCAAATAAACACACCTGAGAGAGGGGGAATATGAAACATCAAACATACAGAGAGATAGGTCCAAAAACCAGCGAGGAAGCGATGGTGTTTAGGCAAAACTAATAAGAAAATCTGTAAAGTGCACACTTACACACACCAGTACTGTATAAACTCAAAAACAGATACACACAGCTCCAGATAATGACAACGTGAAATTGTGGCTTCTTACCTTGAGGTTGCCATCTGCAGTGAGGCGTAAGCGATTGCAGGAACCACAGAAATGGTCAGACATGGAGGTGATGAAGCCCACCTGGCCCCTGAAGCCCGGGATTTTAAATGTCTGGTACAAGAAAGAGAAAAGGTCAAACAACTATCCACAGAAGAGCTGCATTTGAAAATTCAACCTCTTGAAAAGTGCCTGGTCTGACTTCTACAACGGGCACTTGAGCAGACTCAAGAGGAAAATAAGCTAGATCAAACTTCCCCCCTCTTGTTGTCTGAAGCAGGGTTTTTCAAAGTTTTTCATGTCCCCTTTCAGGTCCCTGGACCTCATTTTGAAAACCACTGGTCTAAAGAATGTTCTTGTTACATCTTTAAGAAAGTAATGAAGGAAGTCTGATTGCCAATCATGTTTAGAAAAGCAAATAAAGAACAAACATCACGAAATTCATTTAGGAAAAAACATCTTTTTTCTTTTGTTTGTTTAAGATACTGCATTCCAAAGGATCTAATTATTAGTACTCAATGATACAACAAATCAATGGCCCAGAGGGAAGTAATGATGAAACCTTATCAGAATTCAGGTAATGCATGTTATGGTGTGGTCACATCTGAATTCAGCCTGAGGATTTTTTTCCACACATCGCACCAAATCTGAATGTGACAACAGGTGCAGGTGGTCCGCTGGCAACTGGAAACGTTTGAGTAGCAGTAGTACCAGTAATGTGTGAACCAAAACAAAAGGAGCTAGCATGTTAAATAAAAATGATTCAAAAGCGATTCAGTGCTGTAATCATGTCTCGCAGCTGAATGCAAGCCTGGCTGACTGCCGTTTATGCTGCAGTTTATAATCTGGCAGTGTTGTGTTGTATAACTCCCGGTAGTGGGACACAGCCAAAATACAACTCATCCATTGTTTTGACCACCGAGACGAGATGTGTTTTGTCGTTTGCATGGATTTTTAATTGATGTGTATGGGAAATGCAACGAATTTCCATCTGGGTTTAGTGCTAATATGATTGCCCCTTTTGCCTTAACAAGACTGGATGATATGGGACCCTAATTTATTCTTAAGGGCGATCAGGAAGCTGAATATTTCATTTGGGACACTATTTCAGCATTCAACAGGGGTAAATGAATATTTCAAAGATTTAGTCTGGCAGGAGGGAACTGACCTTAGCTGTGTCTCCATGTCCACCAGGAAGCATTTCCAGGGAGGGCCACTGCTGCTTTATGTGATCCAGCATTTCCTGGTAGCTTACCATCTTCTTGAAGTTCCACTTGTTGCCTGCAGAGAGGACAAGAAGCATTGGAGGTCAGTGCAGGGTGAAACAATTTACAAGCTACAGCAATTTTCGAATTACCAACAATTCAAAATGAACTGGTGACTGGTAACTAAACTAGATATCAACAAGCAGACTATACAACACAGGAGAATAGATTACATTTTGTTCAAAAACAGAAAAAGAAGAATAAACGGGAAAATGAAGGGCAGCACCAAAGCTCGTTGACACACGTTCAAAGCTTGATTTCAGTTGGAAACTGGCTGTAACAGAAATGGGCCAAATAGGCAAGACTCTTACACATCTTATATTGCAAGAATTCCATATTTATTTTAGACCTTGAAAGTCCAAAATAATGTACGCTAATAGTGGCTGCGCAGACCGTTAACTAGGTTTTATCACTCTAGAGCTAAAAGATTATTCTTCACAATTCCAAATATCACAATATATTGAATGACAGTGGGTCAGTAAGAGCATAAGATTTGCAGTCCTATACGTATTGAACAACAATAACATGCCTACATTTTTTTGTGCAATCTCCAATGTTCTCTAGACGTGGAGATGATGTAATTTGTTCTCTGTACAGACTTTGTACAGAGATGTCGAAAGCTTATATAAGGAAATGTGCACCCACCATCGAAGGGCATGTATTCAATGAAGCGCACCTCCAGAGGCTTCTTCTCTGTCAGGGCCACAAAATCCAGCAGCTCGTCCTCATTGAGGCCCCGCATGACTACACAGTTGACCTGGAGAGGGCAGCACACAACACGTGTCTACTGACTGCTAAGCACTACAATGTGAGCCATAAGAGCATTCCCTCTTAGCTTAATGCATCTATGCTACGAGGACACAAAGTTCAAAGGCAATATCAGACATTACTAACTCGACTTTTTTAAAATCCACCCATGCATCTGCACAAACACAGGAATTCACTGGAACTGTGTGAACAAACATTTTATTTCCTGACATAGTCTACAGCTTAAACACAACAGAAGCAAAACACACTGTTTATCCATGCCTCTTGGTCCATAAAGTCATTTAGCAAAATGCTCAATACACAGATATGCAGAAATACTATTCTGAATGAAAGCTACAAGATAGAGAAACCTGATTTCACTTGAGTTGTGTTGTCCTGTTATCTTTCAGGATTTAACAAAGATCACAGATTCCTATATGGAAAAAATCTTTGTCATGAGGTTAAGAGACAACTTTTCCTCTAAACTCATCTTAGGTTTTCAATGGGTGGCCTTACTCCAGGACACATAACAGGTCTTACATAACAGAATTTGGAGCACCAATTAAAAAGTCCTCCTCAGTTATGTATTAACAGTTTGGCCTTGTTCACACAGAACGAGGAACAGAGGTGTACTGGCTGCGTTGTGGAGACAGTGTTAATGGTGATGGTCTGGAGTTCACACACTGGCTGTAGGGCAGAGGTACATGTGTGACTCATGCACATGCTGCAGTAGTTTCAGTGTTCACAGAAAGACAGTGCAAATACGCTGTTGTCATTTTTTTGCATATCACTGCAGAAACTCTTCTTTTGTTGAGGATTCATTTATGTTTGAACATTTTGAATGTAACAGTCACTGCAGGATGATTTCATCAGCTTTTGAATTATCACTTGTTTTTATGATTGAATCTGTTACTGAATTGTCAAAAAAAGGTTTAGGTTTATTTGCAGTTAATTTATTTGTGCTTATTTATGGTGTTTATTTTAGAAATATATTGGAAACCCCCTCTCAAATTGTGCAGTGAACCTGAGTGCTCTCAAGTGGATGTTGAACAGCAACAGCATCAGAGTCGCAAAGGCTACTTTTCTTGATGGAATAAAAAGTTACTGTACTTTTTGTACATAAACACAGACTTATTGTATCTTTTCATAACAATGTTAAAATTGTGGCAGCATAGCAGTGCTAATACCTCACATACAGCACTTATCATGTACTGCTGCCTGAGTAACTGCCTCTAGACTGCCTCTAAACTCTGTTTGCTGGATTGTACATGTACAGCTGCATCAGGAATTGTTCTTCTGCTCATCCATGAGCCATTACCTCAGCAACATCAAAACACTTCTAGGTTTTCCCCAGTAAGTATAAATCAAGAATTGTTTACATTTGACTTATCACATGTTATAAGTCAAATTCATACCTGTGGTATGAATCATACTGTGATTCATACTGCAGCTTTGACAACCCACATTGCCTTTTTTGTTGTTATCACATATGACGTGCAGATCCATCTGTTCACATCTCTGAGGTGTTCCAGTAAACAAGGTTCAAAAGTTAAAAATAAATAAATAAATAAAAATACTGCATGGACTCATTTTTGTTAGCAATGGCAAACATGTAAAATGTAAATAAAGCATGAAGTAAGTGTGTGTAATGCTACCTTAACAGGGTTGTAGCCCATCTCAATGGCCTTATCAATGCCCTCCATGACTTTGTGGAATCCTGGGGAGAGAAGAGTGAAGTGTCACACTTATATAAATAAACTATAAATATATATAAACGATAACTGAAAATGTGAGTATTTACCATCAGATAAATAAATTATGCCATAATCAAAGTCTAATTCTACCAATTTTAGTGTAATATTTACTTTTTCAAATAGTGCACATATTAAGCGGTTTATAGGCTTTTAAAGCATTAACATTGTTTTCTCTCTTCTTGGCATTTTCACCTTGGAGCAGATCTATGAATTGCCACCAACCCCTGTTACATAAACAGCTACAGCAAATGCCTTGGCAGCAATTAGAGCTATATAATGGTAAACTGCCAAGGTCAGACTCTTCCTGTGTTTTCACCAAGACAAAACCCAGAGTCCATGGAGCGTATGTGTACTGCCTGGTAAATTCTTAGGCTTATGTTGCTCATTTCTAATCATCAAAAATTCTCACATTCCGCATCAGAGTGATGCACATCCTGGAATACTAATCCAAGACAAGCTAAACAAAGGGCTAAATGGTATTTTGTACTTGCTTAATCCTAAAATGTGCAGTGCATTTGAAAAGAAAATTTCCCACAAAAATCTGCTTAACCTTTCAGCAAAAACCTGATGCTGTAGAACAGGATTGGCTCAGGTTTTTAAATATTTTATCTTTGTCCCGGTGCTATCGCTCTGTTGTTCTCTCTCTCACTATCTCGCTCTCTTTCTAATCTCAGTCTGTCCATCTGTCTCTGCCTCCCAGACACAACCCACCCAGAGCTCTGGCCCTCTGTCACCTCCACTCCACCTGCCACTTGTCAACGTGTGCTTAGAGCAAACAGGTTCCCTCTGTAACATAGTGGGGCTGACCCAAAACAGTAGCTAATATACAGAGTATCAATTTACGTTGTCAAAAGTGTTGTTGATGTTGAATAAAGAGAATGAGCTAATTTGACAAAAATAGTAAATATCAAACAATGGTATTTCACTGCTCATAATCTCTCTTTGTATGGCTTAAACCAAACTAGGACCTCATCAGTGCTGTTTTCTTGCACCTCTATTACTTTTTTGTACCACCACATAAACTTCTAGGTTCAAAATGGCACCTGTATGCCTTTGTGTTTGCATTTAATTGTCACTCTCCTGTACCTTTCCGCCTCACAATGAACTCAAACTTGGCAGGGACCAGTGAATCCAGGCTGATGTTAATTAGGTCGAGGCCTGCTTCCTTCAGCTTAGGCAGCAGCCTGGCCAGGTTTATGCCGTTGGTTGTTACTGCGATGGTTTTGAGGCCCTCTAACTTCCTCAGCTCCGCTACACAGGGGGGAAAAAATAGCAAAGGAACAGGAGAGATAAAGAGAGAGAGGGAGAAGTGTTACGGTACAATTTCTCATTACTTTCACATTCTCATAAGAAATGTGTCTATTAAATACAGACACATTTCTTAGAATACTATCCTTTGTGGCCCAAACTGCAGTGGTTAATCTACATCTAACACCAGAAATTAAAATGGTATCATAACACATCGTAAAACCTAACACACAGCTGTTGTAAATCAGTTCTCCTGCTCATGCATACCGCCTAAAGGCCTGTAAGGAGAGGCTCTGTCCTCATGTGAACTCCCAAAGCACTAGTCAACAGGGGGAACTCACTTCATGAACCCGATAGTTTTGGATCCCAAACATTGAATTCCTCTGTAAAGGATTTCAACACATCCGCTTAGTCACGTGTTTAACCATACCAAAACATTTATGCTTGACATCAGAATTGGTCACAAGTGTCACGGCAACAGATTGAAAAGAGGCTTCTGGTTGTTTGACCAAAAAAAACTTTGAGGAATCTTGAGCAATCTTGAGGAATCTCAGAGAGCACTTTAAACCCAAGGCATAGAGAGCTAGTGTGAGACAACACCCCACAAATACTATTGTTGAAAAATAGTAGGCACAGAATTATCACTCTGGGATACTTAATCTTGCTCTTTTTAGTGTAAAATCATACGAATTGTAAGACTGGGCACAAACGGTGCAGCTATACTTTCCCATATGGAACATGCATGCTAATAAATACAGATCCTGAAAAAAATAACCAGAAGTAACCCTTTCAAACTCTTTATTGTTTCACATACTCAGTCCCCACTCAGTGTCCCATCTTTTCCAGCTCCCTACCAATGATGTCCAGTGCATCAGGTCTGATGAGTGGCTCTCCTCCAGTGAGGCGGATCTTCTCCACCCCCTCCTGCACGAAGAGGCGGGCCAAGGTCAGTACCTCTGAGGTGGACAGCAGCTGGCCCCGCGGCGTCAGCTTCACTCCCTCCTCTGGCATGCAATACTGACCTGAGAGTAGGCAAGGGGGTTAATGTGGACATATCCCTGTATGGACGGTGTGCTCAACCACAATTTGTTTTCTGTAGTCACAATTTCAGCTGAGTGCATACCGTTTTTGAAACAATGCAATTACTGAGATATTAATACATGACTTCAATAATAGGTAATGAAACTCATATGCAAACTTACAGTTACATCTAGGCTAACATCATCGTTTTCACCAATACCATAAACAATCATCTTAAAATGTAATGTTTGTTTTTTTTAATGGTACGTCCAGCCACAAAAACCTCTGCCAAGAACATATCCACTTATTTTAGTTTATTTTCAGTGCACATTAGGTTCACTGTGACCATAAAAATTAGCACCCAGTATCCATCTCCTTCAGCTGAGATTTAAACTAGAAATTGAAACTGCAACTTGCAATTTGCTTTGCATGCAGCACGCTTTAAGAGCAACATTATAAATGACTAAAGGCACTGTTAGACATTAGTGGGAAAGGAGGTACAATACCATTTTCCGTTAACAAAGAGATTTATATTGCTGGTGAAACAAACATTACCTAAACAGGACAGCAGCATTTGTAGATGTGATTAATGATAAATCCAATATAACAGATGGCTGTAACTCCCAAAAGACAAACCTTGAGGATGTAGGACAAACTGTACTGACTTGGCATTTCAGTCTATCCAAAGAGCAATGAATGAAATAGGGGACTGAGACAGACAGATTTTTGTTCACAAGAAATGGGAACCTTCAAACACTATATTTAAAATGTTAGTTTTGCTGTTTTTGCTGTTTTTTTAAGGAAGCAGGGTTGCCTTTGGTCACAAAGACTTTCTTCAGTCAGATGACTGCATCCCTCCTATTTAAGTGTCCTTTAGCAAGACACTGGATCCTCACAAGCTCTAGGTTCTTATGTTATTTGTGCTCTGATCTTAATCGTTGCTCTTATCTCACTCCAGATTGTTAGCACTTACTAGCACTTGATTGACTCTTGATTACTGCACTTTGTAACCCTCACCCATGTAATAAATAAATAAATAAGATATCCCTCTCCTGTCTGTACTTCCTGCACTACCTCCTGCTTCTAGAAGCCAAGCTGTGGCCCTTATATTTAAGTTGGCTCTTTATAGCTGTGCACTTGATTTGTCTCTATGCCTCACTTGCATCTGCCAAATGACTAAATGTAAATGTAAGCTCCACCACCTGTTCTGTAGCAGATCCTACAATCTGACCTCTCTAAGGAAGAGAAAAGAGAATTTTCCAGCAGGAATCAATTATGTATCAAATTGTTATTATCATTATTATTATTGACTGCAGTTTATGGTTACTTCAAATAAAAGAACTGTCAGCACCGGGAAATGGAACAAAAAGCAGCTGAGGACACCTTTAAAGGAATAGACCTACTTACAGCGCAGGTTGCATTTCTCAGTCAAGGAAATGCGGAGGTAGCTGTGCCTCCGGCCAAAGTTATCAGTCAAGAACGCCGAAAAGGGTATGTTGTCGTCTTTTAACCTCTGCCTCCGACTCCCAGGGGGAACCAGATCCTAGGCATAAAAAATATATCCAAGATGAACAGCGTAAAAAAGTTGTTACTCAGCTTTGGATAGAAATAGATGGTAAAACTATCATCACCAGATCCTCAAGACTGTCAAATGTTGGAATCCATTGGGGTTATCAGTGAGAGCAACAGTGTTCTCCTGTTAATTTATATAATGAAAACACATAAGGAACCACTTAGCACAATACAATGAAGGGCATAGGTGCCTCTGTTTGGGGCTGAATCTGTGCCAAGAGCCAGAGCAGTCAGACCTAAGGCATATCTAGCCTAACTGAAGTTTGCAGAACCATATATGACATTTTCTTTTATATGACATTTTCTTATAGCCGTTCATGCTGTGTGTCAAGCACAGCATATGTGATAGTTCAGGATGATCACATTTAATATGATGTATGGGCACATCAGATGGTTTCACCAGGTCAAGAATACACATGCAGGGTTGTTCATTACTCATTCTGCACGTGTTCCATATTCTTTTGATGGCTTGTGAACTTTGGATGTCAATAATTGATTGCTGTTATGTCAAAGGTTTTAAGTACAAAAGCAAGCACATGGCTCACCAGTACGTTAGACACAGTTAGATCACAGGACCAAGCCAGTCAGTGAATCACTTAAACATTTAATCGTGCATGAATCCTCTTCTATTCATGTACATGAACCCTATAACTACACTTTGAGGAGAATGACTGGTCCTCAGTTTACATTGCTCTAACCCCCTTTAACAACAGTCTTGGTCTTTTAATGAAACCTCTGAGGGAAATGAAAGTGTTGTAATTGTGAAACATTTTGTCCAATCATTCACCCCATCACTGGCAGAACAATACAGCACCCAGCTAACAATGATTTCCATGAGATCAAAACTCTTGTGCCATATGCAGCATTACAGTTTAATATTTAATGTACAGTATCAAGAATGTCTAATCCTGAGGTTAGCTTGAGCTGAAATCACCCACTGTCATTCATTTTCATTTAAAGTACTCTTGATGGAAGCAAAAATCAGCTAATCTACAACAGATTCCAAAGCAAACAGTAAACAAAATTTTCTGACAGGACGCAGTAGGCAGTAGAGTATATGACTGTTATTATTAATCCAGTTTACTGTGTTAAATGTTAAATATGGGGTTTGTAAACGTTTTAAACTTAGCAGACCAACTCATTTTTGAATTGCATCAACACTGTTAACACGGACTTACAGTTACCAATTTGTTTGAATAGTCATTATTCATTCTCCGACTGGAATAATAAGTAACGTTAGCAGTGAAAATGAATTATTCTACATTTTGCCAAAGTCCTCCTCGGCTGAAACCCCACTTACTTTGAGCAACATTTTTTTAAGTTGGCTAGCTAATGGTCTAACCCTGAGTCAGTGTAGCCAGCACTCAGTTTACATTAGGCCGTTAATGGGCCCTGGTCTGGACTCAGGTTGCGGTCTGTTGTAAACGTTACAGCTTGAGCCGCCACCAAACCTGTCACTGTTTATTACAGTAGCCTAAAATAACAATACATGACAGAAAAACATGTCGACCGCGAAAACGTTGTTGGACAAGTACAGGCATACACTCTTTGTTTCATTACCTGAGTTGACCTGGTTTTGGGGGGAGCGGCGAAGTTGGAAGCAACTGAAGTCGAGTCTCCAAGTTCAAGTTCATTTTCCTTCTGCGTAGCACTTGAATATCGTCGTTGAATTTTCCCGTTTGCGCATTGTGCGAAGAGTTTACCCAAATTTGCTAGAGCCCCCCTGGTGCCGTTGTGTTTGCCTAACAAGCGGCAGCATAGGCTACCGCGAACAGCCATGGTGTAAATGTCCTTTACTGTCTATGTTTACTTGGTAGATATGCGCTCGTCGAGGGAAGGAGGCTGCTACGGTCCGCAGCATGGCTGTCAAAAATACATTAAGGAGGGAGCATTGCAAGGGGCCGGCTCACCTCAGCCAATCGTGTCAAGTCACGCAGGTACAGACGCATGCTGGGTAGTGTAGTCGTTCCGCTATTTTCTTGTGAATGAAAGTATGATCCTGTTTACCAGGGCTTGTGCATTAGATCCTCATGTGTGACAGGCCTTGCAGACATGCACTCAAATAATGCTGGCACAAATGTCAGTCTGTGGTCTCTGTATGTAGTTTGATCTCATGATATCGAGGTACATGAATGTATCATGTACTTGTTTTATATCGTTTTTGACTTTGTATGGCTGCTACCTTGGCCAGGTCTCTCTTGTAAAAGAGATTTCTAATCTCAATGGGACTTCCTGGTTAAATAAATGTTAAATAAAAAATAAATAAACCGAGAATCACGAAATGAGGCCGGGGTTCCAACACAGTTCAGGAAAGTAAAAAAAAAGTGGGCGAAAGGAAAGTGGAAGTGGGTGATAGGTAAGTCCTGATGTTCTTTGCATGAGACAGCAAGGCACCGTCAGGGCACAGTCATTATGCAGCAAACAGCACCGTCTGTCTGACATAAGTTGTAACTGCACATTTTGTTGCGTATGTATAACACTTACTTGAATTCTCCACAGATTGTTTGAATTATCCCTGTTTCAGGTCATTAAAGAGTCACATGCAGATTTCTGGCTTTGCTTAAGCCATATAATGTGTGAAGACTTGTGGGACAACAGCTCTTCATAGACTGGACCCCTGGACTTACTCACTTATTGTTTTCACCCCTGTAAGTAGCTGGACCACCTCAAATCATAAAATCTCCATGTGCAACTGGGCTGTGCAGTACTATGGTCTATGTGTATATTATTATATTATATACTGCATATATCTATTTATACTGGCCACTTCATTCCAAGTGGTCAGCTCCTGAATCCCAGTACCAGGTGTCAGGGGCTGCCACATGGCTTTCATTAATCTATTATTATTTATTATTATGATTATTATTATCATTATTATCATTATTACTATTATTATTACTATTAGTAGTGGTAGTAGTAGTAGTAGTAGTAGTAATATTCCAGTAGTAGCGTTATTAGCAGTGTTATTATTAGTAGTAGTAATATTTGTTAGTATTCTGTTATTGCTTTGCATTGGAGAATGTTGCACATAAATCTCTTATTCATAGTCTATCTATACTGTTATACTTACTTATTGTATCATAATGCACATATTTTACATATTTACATACTGCATATTGTTTATTATGGTTGATACACATTGTAGCATAGTGTACATATTTTACATACATATTTCTTATTTCTTATTTCCTCTTTCTGTTTAGAATAGTAGAGCATATAGTGTACTTATATTTTTACATATTTTTACATTCTTTAACATATTTCTTATTTCCTATTTCTATTGTTCTACAGTGGGAGCCTCTGCAACTGACTTGATTTCTCCACAGGGATCAATAAAGTATTCTGATTATGATTCTGAAACACCTGCCCGACTCCCTGAATCAGCATTTTGCTTTGCCTCATTCTTCAGTCCAGTTCTAGTTTCTATGCATATTATCTGAAGTGACTGCAACAGTGATTGGTGGCATTTTTCTATTAATTTAGACAATCTGCTCTAATGATAGTTTTGTTCAAGTTTCTTGGCAAAGTGGAGGAACTCACTCTGGCTAGTGGCTACACTATGACTTTTAATAAAATAAGCATGGCTAGTACAATATCTGTGAACTCAGAGTCACATTGTGGTGCGACTGCCTACAATAAGCCAGTGTTGTCCTGTGTGTTGTGACCAAGCACCCTGCTTTAAATGAAAACTGTAGTGGGGGATTGTGCCATGACAGGCTGAGCACTCGCTGTATTACCTCCCATCCTCTGAATAAATTAAATTGGCATGTAATTTTCTCTACATTTTAAGAACATTGAAAATTTAATAAACCTAAAATTGGGAAGTCTGCTCCTGTCCTCTATGTTCCTCTGCATAATCTGCTATTCTTCAGCCTCGTATTCTGTATGGACAATCTGGGCAACCTACACCTCACCAGACATCTGGATCTCATGAGCTCCACTCCACTATCACAATAATGACTTAGACAAAGTCCATTAAAGCCTGTTTGAATTAAGTACAACAGTAGCTGAGGCTTCTTGTTAAAACTGATTCAAACTGATAAACAATGCCTTCTCCAACACCTTCCACATTATTGTGGCAAATAGATTTTCATTTGTTGGTATATTTTTTTTCCTCACTATTTTCCAGCTCCTTTCCATGCACACGAATGTAGCTGCAGCCATAATGAACCGAGTCATTCACTTCTACAATCCTACTGTGTTACATGCGTAGTCTTTCGGGCACTCATCAATGCCTCATGAATGGGAAGAAATTGCAACTTGTAATTTATTCAGTAGATGGCACCAGAGTCTTGATTTTGGTTTGGTTGACACTTCAAGACAAACTTTGCATTCGTAATTGGAATGAAAATGGGTTTTAGTGCATCAGATGAATAGGCTTGTGTGCTGAAATTAACACAGGTCAGGGTGTGTTTAATTGTGACTGATAATTGTCCTGTTTGGGGGATCATCCTAAAAGACATTTATACTCTTTATCAATTAATATTTTTGAAAACAACAACGAGCAGGAGAGTGAGATGTTTAATCTGTCATTTCATCAAAAGAAATTTCATAGGATCTATGAAATTTCATAGAATTGTGTAAAATGATCAACATTTAACAGACATTTAAGTTGTTTGTTGGTACTACACTTTGTGACTGGACTATTTTTGAATGTCTTTACTACATTTGTATGTCTACATTCCTTGTACCTGGCTCACGGTTTAGATTTTATTCAGAATAAAAAAAAAATGTCATAAGTACAACCTGGCCCAAGAAAAGGGATTTTGGCTTAATATTTTGATTTAAAATCTGAGACTGTTTGTACCCATAACAGCATAACGCTTTTCCCTCTTTTGCAATCATGTACCTCACACGGATAATCTGCAGAGTCAGAAGCATGGCAGAATTATGATTGGTAATTCTCTGGTTTTACTTTAATCACAAGCAGTGGGCTGTGATCTGCTCATGTTTATCCTGCTGTGCAGCTTCATGATTTACCGTGTGATGAGCAGCGGAGATTAGTTGATTTTCCTTGCTCTCCACAGTGAGGTGAACCATAATTAATCTGACTCCGCACAATGGATCCACGGGCCATTACGGACTGATATCAATTAGGAAAGCATTCAGGAGTCAAACCCAAGGGAGGCTGAGTGCCCGACCCATGGGGCATATACTGCTCATAATGCCAGGAGGTCCAAGGACAAGTGGCAGGTCCAGCACTTGGAGAGTGTCGTCCTCCATCAATCTGAACAATGTCCAGCTGTTATATCTAAAGACATCTATTATCTATCTCCTGTCATTTAAAGTTTAGGATAAATTGATTGACCTGACAAACATTCCCTTAGGATTTGAGAATAAGTCTCTGCCTCATTAGTTTAATACTTGTTGATGAAAAATCCTGGATTCAGATCACCATCGAACATGCAAGCGTCGAGTGTACGGAGGACTGCAGGCTGCATGGATCCCCGTCCCATTTTGCAAGTTCATTCCTGATCACTGATCTACATGTTTCAACTTCAAGCGCTCTCTAAGCCTCAACAAGCCTGCAGACTTCTCTGCACCAGACGACAAATCCTCATGTTGGAGCCTGGATCAGAGGCTCGATGGTGAGCATGTCACCACCAAAGCTTTTCAATATAAAGTATCTGTCATTTGTCTCTTACTAATTTAAAGTAATGATCTAAATCTCAAGCTTTTTGTGAATAATATCAAATCATTTCTGCTTCTCACCTCTTGCCACAAAGCCTCAGGTTGACATGTAGGAGTTTGTGCCTCCCCTGTTTTTCGTGATAACATTGTTGGTGATATCACTGTTATTATTGTTTAAGGCCTGTTTTGCTGAGGCAGATAATTGTTGTGGATGATGAAATCAGTGTGGAAATAATAGCATCAGGGTGCCACAGAAGTGAAAGCAAATGGACCAGTCAGTGTCGATAATCTACTGAGTCACCAACACTTACTCAACATGCCCTACAAACTACAATCCACCCAGCTAAAATAAGTTCTTCATCACAGGAGGAGATAATTGTAGAATGTTTTAATTTTATTGATAAACACTGATGCTTGACATTGGCTGTGATCAATGGGATGCATCAAAATTGCGTTGTGGCAATTTTAAAAAATGCATTGTCGGCGAACATTTCATCTGCTTTGTTCATGTGGATATTGATCACACAGGCTATTGACTGCATAGCTGTCGATCAGATTATGTGCCCACACTGTGCTGGACATTTGAAAGACCCTTCTCACCACTGAAGGTTTCTGTTAAGTTTTCCAGCCTTTCTCCGCTTTCCTTTTAGCGCCTGAAAAGCATCCAACTCCATGGAGCGCTTCGGCTGGGCAGAGGAGCATGAAATCGCAGCCAGCCAAGAACACTGTGAAACATGCTGATTTTCTCAGTCCTCGGGCGTCTTGCCGTCCATCTTTGATTTTTTTTTTCCCAATTTCTCTTTGAATTTTGACACTCCACCGGCCTTGACCTAATTGTAATATCTTTTTTTTTTCTTTGCTCTGCATGTCATGGAGTTGTCAGCTTAAGTTCCCAGTGTCTTCATTTCCCAGCCTGCATGTGCCACAGTCTGGACTCCCACGATAGCCCAAGCTGGTGAGAGCTCCTGCTGAATCCTGCCATCACCTTGCCAATCCATTTTCAAATGCAAATTTCCCTCACTGCATCTGCAATATGTGCAGAGGTGTTCCACAAAGCCCTAGGAGATACTTGTTTGAGTGAATTCATTCTTTATTAAAGATAAGTTAAATTGAAGGACAGAGATACCTTAAAATCACTGTTGAATAAATACAACCAAATATTCAGTTGCAGACTGTGGCAACAGTTTTTCATCAAGAATGAATTAAACCAAAGACTTGGAAAAAAGAGAGTTCAGATGTGTTAAGTGTGAAATGCCTCTTCTACATTATGCTTGGTAGTGTTTCGAGCTGTAACCATTATGCAGTATCGCTTTGGCTGTAATGTTTAGTATTCTGTTTTGGATTTGGATCGTTTTAAAGGTGAATGCCACTGAGCTTCTTACACATGCATGTCGTCCCTGTGGTCGTGAACACTGTGATGTGCGTTAATGAAGCAGCTCGAGTCTCTCCAAAAGCTTGAAATCAAAGAGATTTGCAGCAGCGCTTTGATCTGCCTGTGAGTGTTCATACCTTATCATCTTCAAATGCTACATACACCCCGATTCACTGCATTTTGACCACAAATTTGCTGCCCATCAGCACCCCAAAAAATTCCCTGCAGTACTACACCAACAGGCAAACTGCATTAGGTAATCTGTAAGCCTATTAGTCCCATTGAATGGTTGGAATGACAGTGCTAATTATCCTGTCATGACACAGCAATTAAACAGTGATATTTAAAGCCAGCGCCTATCTTGAAAGTGATTCCTCAAATGATAGGCTCACTTCCCACTCTTGTCCAGCAGCGTTCTCTCCTGTTCTGTGTGGGCGTAATTTGTCTATTGAAATAGAGGGAACATGAATTTGCATATGGCTGATACCAAATGGTGTCACACTGTAGCACTTAATGCCTACCTTTAATTATGCTCATCGTGTGCCATCTATGGAGTTGTTTTGTGAGTATTGGGATTAACTGTGTTCATCGTGTCCTTCCATTTAACCGTGAACTGAGAGTACTCTTAAATGCATTTTATTTTTTATGTTTCCTTTTTTGAAGGGACTACTTGTATTTTCTACGGGCAGTAACAGACATCACATTATTTCAGCATCTTATCACAAAAGTGAGAGAGATAGGAGATATAGGTATTTGTTACACAAGTAACCCATTTCCCTTGTGTTCATCAGGCCAAATCTAGAGTCAGATAGAGGCATCTTAGATTTGAATCATAATTAATATGAACACATATTTGGTGCATTCAGAAGAATCTATTTACCCGAACTCACTTTATTCATATTATGACATCCAGTCAAATCATCCTTTCCAGAAGGGCAACAACTTGCCAAGTAGATGCTCTGCAATGTTCGGTATGAACGGGTTTATGTCTAGAACAACTTTACACTTTTGTTCTAGGTGTAGTTGAGGAGAGCAGCAAAGGCCTTCTGGGGTCAGCAGGATGATTTGCAGACATCCTATTGCTTGATTGTCAGAAAAAATGGCTTATAAATATAAACTCAGGCCTCCTCACAGAGTAAATAGAATGGAAAGCTTTAGATCAGATTAATACCTGGTGATGAGGAGCCTGGGGCATCCTTACAGCCAAATTGATTCACCTTGGCTTATTACTCTGTGAAGAACTGATGAATTTTCTTTCTGTGGATTTGTTCCATGGCAGGCCTGAATTAGGAATTAGCTATGACATTCATCTTCTACAAATCAGGTTCTTTTCCCACTGACTAGCTACAGGGTGCCAGTTATAATAATGTCTGCCCTTAGGCAGGAACTCATTGTGGTGTTGGCATCACTGAGCCATGCTCAGTAGGCAAGTGGTGCATCCCAAATGGCATTTGTCATGCCATTTGGGATGCATGAAGCCCCCGTGTTCTTAATATATATGGTGGGGGATGTTGGGTGCCCTCCTGTTCCCCACTGATAGACTAGACACCTTGCAGTGCCTTAGTGTTGACACAAGCATCACTACTAAATAGCAACCCATGATATGAAGAATTAGCTATGTAGGTTTGGAAACAGCAACAGATAGAGAATGGCATTTGTATTCTTGCTAGCAGTTCTAAACGACTAAATGACAGTGACAGTGTTTTCATATTTAGCTGTCAATACTTGGTGGAGAGAGCCAGGTATGTCTGTTTTGACGTTTTAAAAATACTGACTTCCCACAGATATTCAAAACTGTTGTTTACCCCAGAGCTATTTTATTTTCTGTATATATATATATATATATATATATATACAGAAAATAAATATAT
>OMKZ01042224.1:0-25366 GCA_900302535.1 Neoniphon sammara | reverse complement strand
CCCTATGCAGCTCCCAGTGCACCAATTAAAGAGGTCTCACCTCCACCACCTAAAGTGGTCTACTCTCCACCACACAAAGCAGTCTTCCCTCCACCACCTAAAGAAGTCTCCCCTCCACCACCCAAAAAGATTTCCCCTCCACCATCCAAAGAGGTGTCCCCTCCACCACCCAAAGAGGCTTCCCCTGCACCGCCTACAGAGATCTTCCCTCCACCACCCAAAGAGATCCCCCCTCCACCAACCAAAGAGGTCTTCCCTCCACCACCCATAGAGATCCCTCCTCCACCACCCACAGAGATCTTCCCTCTGCCACCCAAAGAGGTTCCCCCTCCACCACCCACAGAGATCTCCCCTCCACCAGCTAAAGATGTCTCCCCTCCACCAATTAAAGAGGTCTCTCCCCCACTGCCCAAAGAAGTCTCCTCTCCACCACCCAAAGAGGTCTCCCCTCTGCCTCCTAAAGAGGTCTGCCTAATGCCAGTTACAGAGGTCTCCCTTCCTCCATCCGAAGAGGTCTCACCTGTGCCAGTTACAGAGGTATCCCCCCCAGCACCCAAAGAGGTCTCCCCTCCATCTGCTGAAGAGGTTGCTCCTTTATCTTCTCAAGAGGTTACTCCTCTACCCTCTCAAGAAGCTACATCCTTACCATTTAGCACACTGTCTCCACCAAAGAGTATTCCTCCTCCTCCTCCCTCAGAGCTCCTCCCACCACCTGAAGTTGTATCTCCAAACAGTGATGATAACCATCCTGCAGCTCAGAAGCCCCCTTCACCACCTTCTGAACTCCCTGTTTTACCTTCTCCTGACACCTCACCTGCACCACAAGTGGCTCAAGAACATGCCCCTCCTCCACCTGTAAACATTCCTTTACCTCCACCTCTACCTGTCCAAGCTCCTGCCAACATAACGCACCAGCCCACTCCACTAAGCACAGAGATCCAAAGCCAAGAGCAGACCGCTTCGCTTTCCCTTCAAGAGGAAGCCACTCCCATGATCACCCCCTCCCTTCTACAGGTGGTCAAACTGAGGTCAGTCAGTAGCAGTCCAGATCCTGCCAAACCTCCGGACCAAACCCAGTCTGAGGTCACTATGAGGACGCAGAAGCCCAGTAATCAGGGTTCAACTCCATCTGCTGCTAGTGGTGAGGCTCCTCAGAAACCCATCAGAAAGTCTCTGATCATGACCTCTCCCACATCCATATCACCACCTGTCATAATCACTTCAGAACCTGCCGTTTCCAAGGCCCAGGCCACCGTTGTTCTACCCACCTCTTCATCCACAGTCTTCCCTCCTTCAAAGAAGTCTCCTCCTGCCATAACCACCTCTCCCTCCATGAATCTGCAGGAGGCCATCCGTTTGAGGACAGCAGCAAGAACGAAAGATGGCCCTCCCTCTCGCCTCAGCTTGCATTCTCCAACATCACCACCAGGTGGAGACATCCACAGGTCCCCCTCCAGCACGGCCAGCTTTATCTTTTCTAAGAGCTCCAAGAAGGTGGTAATTGAGACCGTGACCTCACCAGAGGCCAAATCAAAATTCCAGAAGAACCTGGTAGCTGAACTTTCCTCTGTGACAAAGTCAACAAATGATGCAGAGTTGACAAAGAAGGGGGTTAAGGTGCCACCACCTGTAGCAAAGAAACCTAAAGCGAAGGCCAAAGAGACGGAGAGCAGTGTGGAGACAGAGCAAATGCAGACTGCAGGACAGGAAGCACAGCCAGAGAGCATCAATGGTAAGATGTTATCCTCTCTAGTCAATATACATAACTCTTAGACCTATGATACATTACTGATATGGTGGTGTAGCTGTCAGACTCACTTTTTGTGAGTGTGAATCAGGTGTTCAAAATCCATTCATTTATTTTAATGTATTATCCCTTCCACTTTCACTTACTAAATTGAATTTTACCATCCTTCCTCAACCTAAGGTGCTCAAGAGAAACCAAATGGGACTGCAGGGACTGTTGAAGGAGGACAGACATCATCAACATGACTGGAAAGACTGAAGAAGACATGCGAGTGATTAATTTGGGAAGGACTTTGCTGCAAGTTGAAGTGCATGTTAGAGAGAGAAAAATACAAGGTTGTATGGAGAAGATGATGGAGAGATTATTTTGAGGAGTTTTGGGGTTTAAAGAGAGATCCTTTGAATTTGATGTTAATGGTGTGGGTCTTAAATTTCTCAAGTACTCATTTTGTATCATATTAAGAGTAAATATATTTTCTTTGCCAGAGGCCCTAATGAGCTTTACGTTTGTAATGTTTGCTGGTTCATGGAGGTCCACTGTAAGAGATAAGGATATACCACCCTCTAGTGTCAAATTATGATTGTACCACAACTTTCCTGCTGAATGGAGAGAGGAGCAGGCTGAACGCTTCTAGTTAGTACTTCTGATAATGGGAGTCTTGGGCGGCGCTCATCTGTAAATAAATCTAAATGCTGTATATTTAATATATCCAATGATTATGGATGTGCGCTATGGAATTCTGTTCTGTATTTTTCCAAAGGTGGTAACATACCCATTTATATTTGTTAAAAAATATTTACCATAAGTTATTTTTCCCTTCATATTCAAATCCGTTCTGAGGGAATTTATTATAAGAAAGTTGTCTTTACAAGGCCGTGATGTCTTTACAGTGCTATGTAACACTCTCATAATATCCAAATTTATTCTTTTTTTTTTTAAACCCCACTTCAGTGTCATGTCAGAATCTTTATAGAACGTTTGAATCAACCCAGAGCTAAATATTTCAAAGCTATTGATGTGCTTTGTCCTTTATGTAAATTAGTATCAGTCACACTAACTCTGATGAGACATGATTTTGGAGCACATTTCCTGTTGCTTTTAGTTACTGTTAAGGGAGAATTATGTATTGCTCAAAGTTTGGATGATTACCCAATGGAACTGCAGAGTACTTCAAACTGTTTTCAGAGATTGAATTCTAATAAATATGTATTGTCTCTAATGGAAAGAATAAACATTTACCAACAGAAAAAATGTCACAATTACTGAGATACTGATGAGAGAAGGGTCCTTTTTCTTTGGTTTCTCCAACTCTTCTGTCATCATTCTAATCTAATATTGCCTAATCTTTCCTGACAGACACACTGCATGTGGTACTATCAGCATGCATCATATTTAACATGTCAAAATCAACATCAAGTTAAGAGGTTAAGTGTGGAAAAAAAACTGAATTCTAAATGAAAAATGAACAGAAACCCTGTCAGGAGGAATTTATATTCAAATCTAAGGCCAGAGATGAATGTCTACAGAATGAGGCAGGATACAGTCAAGACATGTCTCTTACATAAACTGGGCCTTGTTTAACAAGGAATATACATATGAGTTTGCATTTTTAAAACCTGACAATAGAAAATATTAAAAGATTGTAAGCATTTTTAGATATTAGTCATAGTGAGTCACAGACACTTTTGTGTATCATTCATTGTCACGGTTTGTGCTACAAATAGACATAAGTAAAAAGCCACACTCAAACAAAGACCAGCAAATACAGTAGTATTTACAAAATACTATCTCAGGTACAATAGAGCATGCTATGCCTTTTAACCCAGGCATGTCAAACTCAGGCAGACCTGAGGTTCAAACATAATGCATGTTGTCTTAGGCCTTAGCAAAGCCAAGATTTTTTGTCAAATTACCACATAACTGATCTTTGCCAACTTGTGTATTCTACTTTGTTAAAGTGGCTTTATTTGAAACAGAAAGAAACTTTGCAGCCTATAGCATTGTTATGGCTGCTTTTCCACTTTAATACATTCTTACCAGTCAACTATGAGGAATGTCAATAAAATGTGATGCTGATATGCCTATGATCCAACCTTTTGACTTTTGAAAATCTAAATTTGAGGTAAACGTGAACAGAATATAGACCTTTATAAAGACCGTGGCACAGGCTCGCTTAAACACATTTCCTTAATCTTTGATGTAAGTCAAGTTATGGCATAAAGGAGCAAGACAGTTGACTGCATTTTCAGTGTTGAGTAATTTTATTGAAATGGGTCAGCAGAATAATCTACTGTGGTCTAGAATAGTCTTTAAACATGGAGCACTGATTCATCATACTAATACTACCTCCATGTGAAATACCAAGTCATCTCTTTACCATCCACTGTCCCTGCCTCTATCTGACTTTCATCCTCAGTATTAGAGGCTAACAACTTCTCAGCCTCTCTTTTTTCTTCCTCTTTACTTTGAGTTTCCAGTGGCTGCACCTTATCCTCCCTCCATGTCTTTATTGGCTGTGAGTTGACTTCTATTTCTGATGCCAACATTTTCTTCCCCACCATGCCATGTGTTGGCTGTCTATCCTCCTCTTCTTTTTCATCAAAGACCTCATCTTCCCTTCCTTCTGCTACTCTCACCTCTGATCTATCACTTTTTTGTAACCCTGACTCCTCTTCTTGACTGTGTTGAAAATCTTGTGTTACTACATATCCTGAGCCATCCTCTCCAAATTCCACTAAATCCCTCACACCAGACTTTTTAATTTCCTCCACAAACAGCCCACCTCCAAAATTTGCTTTGGCTAACTTAGCTTCTTGCACTTCTTCAAGAGTAACCCTGCTTTCTTCTTCAAGCTGCTCTTCTTCCTCCTCCAAGTCTGTGTAGCTTTGCTGGTCTTTGACACTATCATCACCATCATACTTTACTACATCAGTGTCATCCCACAAGTTCTTTGGACTGTGCGTCTCATCGACTTGGTGCCTCATCTCAAACACCAGGATGTCTTCAGGCGTGCCCTCTTGGCTCATGCTGACGAGAGAGGGACTGACTGGTAAAAAGTCATCTTCCAGTGTGTGTGGCTGATCTGAGACCAACAGTGGCCCACTGCTGGCAGAGCCTAAGGACACAGAGTCAAATAAGGGATGTCATTACTAATGGCATCAACATTTCCAGTGGGAAAACTTGGCAGTGTTGGGACATAGGTAGTTTTAGTTGCCCCTCAGCAAAAACAAATGACTGCTAGAGGAAATGGCAGGTTAGTGGGAGTTAAAGCCACCATGATAACTTTGGTAACAAATCTTACTCAGATTTGTTCCTTGTTGCATAAACGTTGCCATTTAATCTCACTGAAGCTAAAATTATGTGGCTAATTATTTAGAAGTGGAAACAACATCACAAACCATCCATCATGGTCCTCTGGGCTTTAGAGGCCACACATTGTGAGTCACAGCATTCACATATGGAGGCATCACCAGTAAGGGCCGTCCACCTGTCATGGCAGAGGCACAAGTATGTTCATACCTCTGAAAAAGAGCTGAAAGAAAAGCCAATCATAGCCCAGATATGGGAATTCATTAGTGGTGCTGAAGGATACCTGCTGTCCCTGTAAGTGCAGGATTTGTGTGCAGGACTTGGGTCCTCTGATGTCACAACTAGTTTGCAGTGAATGTAGACCTAAAAACAAAGACGTGTTCAAACTGGAAAATTTTCTACAGCTGCAGAAACTTCAGCTCTTTGAAGTTTCAACTCAATATTGTGCAGCGATGCCACTGATGTGAGAGAATGTAGACATCCAATCTGTGCTCACCTCAGTGTCGGGGTCAGCAATGAACTGGAAGGCGCTAAGGGAGAATCTCAGGGACTTGTTTGTTCGAGGAGAGACAAACTGAGAGGCCCCTGGGTCTCTCTGGCTCTCCAACATACAGCTGTGAAGGACAAAAAGATGCCTTTTAAGTTACTTCAGTTCTTGGCATGGTAAGTATTTCACACCTCCAATCTACATCAGAATCCAAGGGCGAAGCAACAAAATTACTAAAGCATGACCGTCCACAGTACACACCCAAAGTTGTCGATGACAGTGTATTTGAGGGATGATTTAGAGCCACTGGAAAGCGTGGCATAGCAGCTATTGATGTACAACTTTCCTCCAGGGGGTAGATGTGGGGCAGAAACCTGGAAATTAACAGTCTGCCCAAGCTGGTACATCCGGGACATGGCTGGCCTGGTCCAGTGATCTAAGATAGTCCATTATAAAGTATCACATAATATGGATCTACCTAGCAGATCTATTTGTTAGAAGCATTTATCAAAGTTCAACACATCTACATTGAACCTCATAGTACACAGATCTTTATGCATACCATCCATAAGCTGGATTTGGAAGTCGTTCGGACGCCCCTTCAGCCTTTTACGCACAATAGTAGTCTGCCAGGTGGGACGCACAGCCAGTTGATGCACATGATGGTACCTGGGGAGAATGGAGGTTTAGTAAGGCATACTGTACCCTTCACAAACAAGATGCTGAAAGTGAGTAAAAGACAAGTCTAACCTTTGAAATCGGCATTCAATGTTGACATCAATCCGATGCGCTCTGCTTGGGAACCGTTTTGGCGAAGGCGCATAATGGAGCACGAATTTATAGACCACATAACCAGGGGGCATCTGTCAGGAGGGGTCATACTTTTTGATACTCCAAGATCGAAGATGCAAGACAACCCAAAGAACGAATAACACCCATGGCTATCTTACCTACCTCACGCTTGGCACCACACTCTGTCAAAGGATACGTGAACAGCACGTCACCGTATGGCCTGAGAACTCCGTTGCTTTTGCAGGTGCCTAATCTCAGCTCCTCGGCATTTGCGCCAAAACCATAGAAGGCTGTTTTGACCCGAACTACCAAGTCAGACACGGAGCAGCTGACAGAAACATCTGGGAGGTAAGCAAAGTCCGACTGGACCTTTGCTTCAGGCCTTCCTGGACGCAGAAATCGACGTATTTCAGGTGTTGTGGAGGAAAATGTAGGTGAGGGTGAAGTAATGTTTTGAGTTGGAAACTTCTGGGCAGATTTTCTGTTCCCTGGCAGGTTGATTGCGTCGGCGGTGGTTTTGGGGGCGCCCAATTTGAAAACTTTCTTCCTTCTAACGGGACGCCATGCAGACGGAGATGTGTGAGTGTCTGCTGCGGAGCTGAGGAGGCCAAGTGTTAAAACGCTCCATAAAACGAAGAGACGCCACTTTGTTTTCATCGCAAGAGCCGAGGGTCTTTCTACCTGTCTGTGGATCTGCGCGTAAATCCGCCGCCCAGTCACAGCTGGGGATAATTAGTGACGGGGATAAATTAGCAGCTTTCTTCTCAAACAGAGGCCCTCCGGCTTCTCTATTTTAGTATCACTGAATAAAACCATCCACATAGTATGGTTAATTTCTACTGGAGACAGATTTTGTTCATTTCCAGCAGAGTGAATTTTCCCATTATTCCTATTTTGGCTTTTAGAAATACTTCAAAAATTGAATTAGGTTAAAAAATGACATTAGGGTGAGATCATTTTACTTGTCTCCATTACTGTCACCGAGTTTCGAGAGTTTTCTTGGATAAAGTGATAACAATCTTCATACTCCCCTAGTAACAGAAATCGCTTCAAGGAAACCCTAAAAACAAACTGATTGACGTTGGAAGTGAAATGATCTCAGCCGGTCAAACATTTTTATTTCAAGACGCAATGGCAGACTAATGAGTTTCTTTTCAGTGTGTGCGGAGTGATATAGTCCACTGTCTACTGCAGACAATGTTTTGCCCCTTTCCACTGCAGGTGAGCTCCAGTTGTTCATGTATCTTGTGAGCTGGAATAGATAGTGCGTTTGTAGTATAGCAGTGGTGGTATGGTCAAGTCAAAGTCTGTAAACTATGACACCCAGTCAGTGATTAGATAAAATAAAATTCACCAGTATTAATCAACTGTACTTTCAGAAAAGCTTAATTTTTTTCCTCTGAGAGGACACACCTAGATATGTTTGATCATATCTGCAGTAATTTGTGCAATAAATTTACCTCATGAAAAAAAGTATCGACCTAAAAAGGCAGATAAAACAATACAACTGAGTTTAGGTAGTGGACATTGCTGACATACTGTGTTGGTAGCCCATGTCTGCAGTAAAAAAGTGACTCCTGTTTGCCAGACTTTATTATCCATTTTCAATTTATGGCACATCAATTTGTCTCATTAATTTACGTGTAACAATCATTGTCTCACCATGGTCAAACTTAAGAAAAAAATATGTACAATTTACATCATATATACATGTGACATCAACACCCAGAAGAGAGGCATGCAAGCCATGTGCTTTTCAATAATCAGTGCCATTTAAATGCCCCTAAAATGAAAAATGAGTTCAAAAATGCATATGTCAATATTTAGAGATGTATGACCTCAATTATCCATGAGAATAAGAGATTTTTAATGCTAACAGCACTGAGGAATTAAATCTAATATAAATATGTTCAGATGTTTAATAAGGTGGTTTGGAGCCGTTTTTTCTCATGAGAATAAATTCAGCTGGTTTATAATGTCAGAACATGTCATGATTTAGCTTTTTTTTTAATTCATTTTGGCGATCTAACAAGCTCTCCACAAGACTTGTATGTCACAGATTGCTTTTATACACACACACACACCACACACACACACTCTGACATGCATACATAAACAGTAGCTACCACCTGTACAAACTGCCACAATGCCATATTCACATGAATAACTTCATATTTACATTGATTTGTTATAGCCTACATGTTAAACAAATTAGTACCAAATGTGCCTTCATCAGAATATTATAATCCCTTGGATTAACAAGTTAAAATAAATAGATAAATAAAGCCGTTCTCTTCCCTTGGGGAGTACCATGGTTTTAACCAAAGTGACTTCAAAGTGTGGAGTCGACCTTGGTGACAAGGCGAAGCACATTAAGATACAGAGATGGTCATTGAACCTTGATTGAGATAGGTTATTTAAAGCACTTTCCCAAAAAGTTTATAAGAGAAACCCTTTTCAGTACCAAAGACAAAAACTTAAAAAAAAACAAAAAAAACAACCAACCAAATAGAGAATCTGGTTAAAAACGTTCAACAGAAAATCTCAGTGCAACTAACTGTACAAGAAGTGTGGCTGTAAGGCAGTAAATCAGTTGGCCTAGATACATCAGAGTCCAGTCTGTGATACCATGGAAACCTGTGTTTTCCCACCAGAAAATTCAAGTATGTTGAGAACTGCATTTATGTTAGTAGAAAAGACATGTGACAGCTAACTCTCTCTCTCAGGAAACAAATCTAAAAAAATAAGCATAAACTTAGCAGCTCCATGTAACTACAGTCTAGGTGTAATGGTTTGTAGTATGCCCTATTGTAAATAAGGGCTGATACTGTAACTTCCCTCAGTGGACCATCTGAATGGAAAGTCTAAATAGTGCAGCTTTCCCCTGCTGACCTAAGACTTGGATTAGGTAACATCTCGTTCCAATCTTAGACTGCACGGGTAAAAGTCCAATCTCATAAACACACAAACAATATCACAAACCACAGATGATGGCAAACAGAAAATACTGAAGTCACACATGGGATGACATCAGCCACTAGAGGGCCTCGTAAACCTGTGTGATCTGCTGGGGGAGGCCTGTTGTGTTCAGGTAGCTTTACGGCAGCCGGCCACAGTTTGGTCTCTGCTCTGTTAGTCCAGATGAACCTAAAACACACAAGACCTATCCAGCCAGCCTGGTGGTCTCATCCCTCTTGCCAGCCTGTGCAAACACGCAAGACAGCGGTGGCCTTTTGGTTGGCTTCTTCTCCTCTGCCTGGCTCTGCTACACAACACTCCCAAGCTCCGCAGATTCCGACTCAGAATCCAGTTCAGAGTCCCTGTTTAGAGATGGGAGAACAGCCAAGAGTCACACACAAAGGACTTGGCTTGGCCAAACAGGGGACATAATGCATGACACTGACAGGGCGTAAACAGTATTTCATTTGAATTTAGCTCAGGTATACATTCACAAGCCAGGACGGAACTGAATTTAGCATCTCAGGGTAAAGCTATTAGACACCAGGCCTGCTATCTCCATGGGATGCTTAGTGGGCTGTTAAGTGGGGGAGACAGCCCTGGTCATGCATGAGTCCTGCTGTGCAACAATAGTTGTCCGGCCTTGTTTAAGTTACCCCAAATCAAGTATAAATGTCTGTGTTCCTCTGTAAGTGTGGAAGAGTTTATGTGAGTGTATTTGGCCTCACTTACAGCATTTTCTGCAGCAGTTTACGGTTGCCTTGCCTCCTCTTCTCGTCGATGGGGTAGGTTTTGAATATCAATAGTCCCAGAGCAATAAGAGCCACTGGCACAGGGGAGACCAGCATCTTTAGTGTTAAAACGACGGCCTCGGGTTGTGAGCAGCCATTGGTCACGTACCCGGCAAAGCTGCACAAAAATGTTGGGGGAAGGATGGAGGGGGAAAAAAAGTTGATGTGAGTCGAAGGATTATGTGATTGTTGACCACATGACAACTGGACTGCTGGACTGTAAATATGGCGCTAATCTCAAAATGATCCTATATAGACCAAGATAATCCTCACTCAAATACATTTCTTTTTCTCTAAGCTCAGAGTTCAGCAGAAGGAACTGCAAATCTTAGTGCTGAGGATGACGCTGATAATGAGTGGGAGGGAGAAGTACAAAAGTACAGTAATGCATTCTGAAAACACACTTCTCACTACAAAAAGCTATCATTATCTCTGGATGAATGACACTTTGTGAAATTAAAAACAGATCAATGAACTCACTCTAAACTGAGAGTTGAGATGCCTAGGGACACTCCAGAGGCAAACTTTGTAAAGAACACATAGAAGGAGAAGAAGATGGCTTCATGACCATGGATGTCTGGGTTCTTCACCTTGAAGTCATCCACCACATCTGGAAGCATTGACCTGCAAGGACAAACAACATTTGAATGGAAAACGAAGGAACCATTAGAAAAAAACCCCACAAGTGATACATGTAAAGACTCAGGCAAGGATTCTGCTTACCAAGGTAGGAGAAAAGCTGCTGCCACACTCACACCTGCTGCCACTGAGACCATGTAAGAAATGATCAAGTTGCTCTTGATGGAGATGATTAGGATCATGAAAGGCACTGCCCACTGTGGATGGAAAAAAAGATTGTGATTGCATGATTTGAGAAAATCGATTCCATGCCAGTATCTTTATAGAAAAAGAGCATCCTCTACTGACCGTGATGCCAAAGTAAACTGCTGTCTTCTTCCCAAACCGGATCAAGAACCACTGCCAAAAAGGTATGGATACAGTTGCTGATAACTGGGAAGGATATAAAGGAGAATGTCAAAGTTACTGTTTGATTTATTGGCATCATCTGAGTTCACAGAAGGCAAAAAAATACATTTGATTGGTCAGTCAGTGTAAATGCTGTGCCAAGTGGACCTCATTAAGGATTGTGAAAAATGTGGGAACCGGAAAGGAAAAATCGACCAAGGAGGAAGAGGTCATGATACGAGGGCAGAATGTACTTTGTGGGTCTTGACGTAACCATGCAGGGGGTGGACAACCTATGACCTCTAGGGCAGACAGGGTCACCCAATGTCAAATGACCACACAAGAGCAAGCCTGACTGTGAGGATTCAGAAGCCTGAGAAATACCACAGTGACCAAATACAGTGGAAAAAAATTTTCCACTGAATTTTTTCCCCTTACTCCCACCTCTACTGATGCGATAACGCTCTAATTTTTTCCTCTCCTAATAAGAGGAGAAGGCAGTAGAGCAGAAAGTAGTGAGAGAGCGATGGAAAGGAGGGGGGAAACCAAAGCACCGTTCCCATGGTGGCATTGAAGGATTGCCTGGGCAACAAAAGCTCCACTGTGTGCCTTTCTCCCTCTGGATCTCCTGCTATCGGGGAGCGAGTGTGTGAGCAGGGGACGATTTCCCAGGGACCCAAACAACACCTCCTCTCACCCTGAAAATCTGCCCTTTCAGCCCCATGACCATGCATGTCCTCGCGTGAGCAAAGCCCCCCAGCTGACTGCTGGAAACCCGGTACATCCTGATCAGTTGCTGTACCACAAGGAGAACTGACCGATTTTAATTATGTAGAGCAGAGCAGAATGATGCTTATGTCTGCTGATTGTACTGATGTTCTTCCCATTACACCAAGTTCCTGAGTGAAGATGGGAACACTCACCATAATGACCAAGAGGATATTCTGGAAGTCGTCCCGGTGGCCAAGGGCGTATGTGATGAAAAGGGCGAAGTTGCCCTCCAGTAGCTGCCAAAGACAAAAAAAAGAGTCATTTTAATAAAACTATAGGTACGCTTAAATATGAATTCAAGAAATTAACATTTATTTCTAGCATCAAATATAAAATAGATTATGAAATTAAGTTTTACCATAAAGGCCAGAGAGGTGAAGAGGAAGCCTAAGACAAGTTTGACGTACGGTCCATGACCCATGACCAGCCTCAAGCCCTGACAGAAGGTGATGGGCTCTGACTTCATTCGCCCACTATCTATAACCCAAAATGGAGGAGGAAAAAAAGTACAATAAGAAACAATTTGTTCTAAACTTGTTTTTATTAATTTGTATATTTTTGGAGATAGCGCCTCACAGAATGCCACCCCGTTCTTTTCTTGTGATAAGAAAACCAACAACAATTTGAAGGGTGAAGGGGGCACAGTGTTTGCCAAGGACAACTGACAAAGATGGATACAAAGTTAGGAAGCATGTCATGTGAGTTCATGGATTCTCACCTTTGTGCTCCTTCACGCCCATAAACAGGATGGCAGCACAGAAGACATAGATGGTACAGATGACCCCTGAGGCAATCATGTACGCCCGTTTCTGGGAGCGGAGAAGACCGATGAGGCAGAGTTAGTGGAAAGTGACATATGGAACTAGCCTTTTCACACAAAACCAGCGATATGGCGTACCTAGAGACTAAACCACAGCATGTCCTCCATCTGTCAATGTACCTGCATGTATAAGCTGTAAGCAACATTTACCAATTTTTATCTTTTATGTGACACCAGCCAAATGACTGTAAGTCTCACCGTTGGTTCTAGGGACATATGAGCCGCATTGACGTCGGACCCCATTTGAGAAGAGTTCTCGCTGATAAGGATATCGTACTCAATGGGGGCACAGGTGGCAATGGCTCCACCCACTATCTGCCCCTGGATTGCTGTGCCAACCACTGTGCCTAGCACCTCCACCGTCATACCTGAGAACAACACAGGGATAGAGGAAGTGTCAGCGCAGGAATGACAGCATCAGCGCAATACTTCTGGATCGAAGGAGGGTCGACTTACGGTAGGCGGTGGCGGAATCCCTCTCTTTCTGCTCATTGCTGATGAACATGGTGAGGGCAGAGTAGGGCACATGGAAGCACTGTGAACGCACACACAAAACCACAGTGAGGTGTGTGCGTTTCATGACACCATGGGGAATCATTTTTTGAGAGAATCAACATGAGGTACTGACCGTCTGCATTGACTGGAAGAGACAGTAGAAGAAGAGGTACCAGAGAACCTTCCCTTGCTCCACTGAAGGAACATACCAGATCAGGAAGTAGCTCAGCACCGCAAACGGAGTGGAGATGAGGATCCTGGGGCGAAAGGAGTACAGGATTGTTTAGGAGACAGTGTGACAAAGCCAGTTCTAAAATGTTACGCTTTACAGTGTGCTGAATATATCATTGTCAGTTAAAAATCTTATCTAGAAAATGTTAACTTTTCAGTAACTAAGAAAAACATCCTTGTTTTTTGGCCTGTCCACCATGTGTTTTTGCATTTACCCAATGGTTTTCCAAAGAGTTTCATAAGCGAAAAGGGTTCATAAATCTCCTCAACCCATACAGAAGCACCTAATCCTTCAAGTGAGGTTAAAACATGAAAATCACCAATGCTGTTTTAACATGATAGAGAAATGTAAATCTTTCTATATTGTAATTCAAATAGACGTATTTCCCATTTTTAGCGTTTGGGTCACTACAATTGGACAGGTTGGGATTCACTTTGCATGAGGAACATCTTGTAAGCTCAAGTTGGTACAACTTATTCTACTTTGTTGTTCGTCACGTCATGGTGACAGTTATATGTACATCATGGCGCATCATGGCATGGTGCTTGGGTTTGGTATGTCCCAGTAGAAAGCAGGCTCACATAAAACTCCATTGATACACCTTTCATGCAAAAAGTGTGCCAGCTTTGCCCTCCGCTAAAGTTTGTTTAATGAATTCTGCCAACTGTCACTGTAGCTTAACCTCCCTTTTTATTTTCTTTTTCCTACAGTCACTCTCTTTTCCTCTCTCTCCCTGATGCTTTGTAAGAGGGTCTTTTGTGAATAATCCCCCTAATCCTGCTGTGTTAGAGCTTGTGTGTGGAGAATGGGCTCAGTCTCAGGGTGGGCTGGCCTTATGGTGGAGCCAATCTGGCCCACCTCACTCTCACCCCACTCTTCGCTCACAATCACTGTGTGGTCGAATCTCAACAGCCTATTACTTAGCTCTGCATGTCCTCCAGCTGACCTTGCTTACAGTATTCATTGGAAGCAGCGGTCTGAGTTTGGAAACATTGGATCTTTTTTTTGTGAAATGGACAGAGAAAGCAGGGGATCCCGGCACACGGGGGTTCACCCGACCCCACCAGGCCGGTCCAAATCAGCTGCAATAGCCAGTGGAGGTTTAGGACCCTGACACGATCACTGCTACACGGCAGTTAAGAAAAACTAACATTGACAAATCATTTCTATGCAAGTAGGACAGTGGGTGCATGTCTTATTTCACACAAATATCAGCACACACCAAAAAAGTTAGGAGCTGTTGTCTCTGAACTCCCCCACCCTAAAAGGGATGTTAAAATGTCTAAGTCAATATTGTAGCCTCTGCCTGTTTTGTTTTTTTTCAGCCGTTGGGCAAGGAAAATTGAGAGTTCACCATCCTTCAGGGCGTATCGTCTCACTAAACACACAGACATGCTTGTTTATTGAACATGACACTTCTCCAATCACGCATGGCTGCTCATATGAAGCCCCCAGCCTTCTTGTGTGATGCCCTCATGGAAATAAGAAAGCATGCAAATAATGATCTCCCTCTTGGCTGACTGAATCAGGTTAATGAGAGCTAATCATTTAATTTATGTGGAAATAGAGGTCAGATTGCATTTTGATTGGTTGTGATGCCAATGGCTAATCATGCACAGTCCACAGATGTGTGGATGTGTGTGTGTGAGAGCGAGAGAGAGAGAGAGGGAGAGGGAGAGGGAGAGACATTTGGAGGTCAGTAAGGCATTGTTAATGACCTTGATGCAAATCTCTCTTTTTCACACACCCACTGCTACTGTTAAGATAACTGTTAAAAGACCAATAGCTTGTTAATGTGTTCCAAATAAAAATACATGAACATGCAAAAAATATATATTTACAAAACCAGAAATATGGTAAAATGTGACAGTTTTTGTGACAGTTTCCTGCCCCGCATTACATAACTTCATGTCAAATATTCATCGCACTTCAAAGAAACTGCAAGTCTTCAAATGCCCAGCATAATTCTAAAGCCACAAATAATTAGAAAGACATCCTTGTCTCATGGCCCACGGACAGGACCTCATGCCGCAGTCACTGGTTTAGCTTTGTTCCGGCCTACAACCTACACACACTCTTCCCCTGCGTAACGATGACCTCACTGACATGCAGCCAAGCATCAGACCCCCTCTTGACCCAAGGTAACCTCTCTGCAATTCTGCCCCGCCCCGCCCAAAACTGTCACTCTAGGAAGTCACACACAGACACAGACACGCACACACACACACTTCTCACCCCCCATTGGTCTAAGGCTGATGGTGTGTTGTGGGTTGGACCAATCACAGCAGGAGATACCAGCAAATCCCCCTCCCCCCACACACACTCACACACATGCAGTCCAAGCACAGCCGGCATGCTGCCTTTCATACTCAGAGTCCTGAGATGTATGAGTCAAATTTCCTGTGCAAAAATACCTCTAAAAGTTTTAGGGTCTGTCCCCGTGCAAATGAAAATACCACTTTGGGGCTAAACAGTGGTTTCTAATCTACGAGTTCTCTATCACGTGCACGCGAGTAGTCATCTGTCTCTCCCTCTGTCTGTCTCATACAGGAGGAGCTGTATCCCACCTGCTGTATAGTAAATAACATCAGTGGCTAAACTAAGCCTGGGCAGCCGACTCTGACCCTCACCAAGCTGATGGCAGGAGGGGATCAGCAGTGCCCTTTGGTGAGCAGACTGGCATATTGAGTTACGTACAGTACATGGGTGAAAGCTAATTGGCCAAGTCAAGTCATGTAAGGTGGTAGCGCTGAGTATCTATCAAGGTCATCTCTATATAAGCAAATTTCCTCCATGAATTTGAATATCAAGATAAAACAGCCGTATTATCTCAGATAGATGGTGAGATATATTGACATATATGTTTTTTGGCTCAACTCAGTCACCAAAAAAATGTATATACTTCAAAGCGCTTGACAGTGAGGTGCCCACTTTTTATGTAACAGCGTTTGAAAGTTTTCAGGGTAATCTTGGCCATTAATCACTCCATCGTCTCTGCTTTCTGGCACACACAGGGCCAAACTCATGCCAGCTGAGCCAAGAGCTTCAAACGCAGCTCTACTGACTTTTCGTGGAACTTTTCACAGCGCCAGCTCACAACAAAAAGGGAAAAGACCTTGAACATTATATGCAATTACTGATTGAGTGTGCAAGAGCTGGAAGGCTGGTGCGCTCCAGTTCACATTTGCACCAAGGATCAAGACCAGTTAAAAAAAAAAAAAAAGAGAGCCAGAGTATGAATCTTTTGTTTAAAAGAAATTCAATTTGAGTCACGATTCAGTCATTGGCAATTCGATTTACAAATTTTTTATTGATTCAACTTGAGCTGGTAAACCACGATGCCATTCAGTACTTTTAAATTTATAGCCATTAAATAAACACGTGCAAAAATGTGAGGTGATCCTTTTTCATATGAAATGTGAAAAAAAAATTAAAAACAGGCAACAAAATTAATTAAACATTTTTTATTCTTCAAAAAAATATGGCAAAAACATATCCAACTCTGGGTGAATTGTGAATTATTCGATTCAGAGAATTTCATCTCAATTCAGGAATTTGAAATAAGTGGATTGATGCAATGAAAGAAAAAAAAGACCAATGTAATAAGATGGTTTTGCTGCTGTTTGTGTGTTAATAATGCAATTACTGTTGCAGTTTTATTAATCTGTATGATACAGATCTCTAATGCGGGCATACCATGCACTTTCTTTTGCATCTATTTCACACACTCCAACACACAACACTGCTTTCACACATTCTTGCCTCTATTTCTTCTTCAACTTTATCCACTTCAACCTTGTTGTCATGGTTACCGCTCATATCTCCTGCGGTGGTTTGCGCCTGTCTGACAGTAAGGTCATTTGTTTCACGTTTCCGAGAAAGGCCCTCCTCTCAATATCCCACCAACTTATATTTTAATTTCCTTATATATGTTTCATTTCCTCTCCCCTCCCATCAGCAGAACAACATGTGAACCTTAAAGCACATGTGCTGCTATGTGACTGAGGCACCTACCAGGGCATCATGCGGCCGAAGCGGGTCCATTTTGTCCGGCTTACTAGGAAACCCACTGTCGGGTCGGTCACCGCGTCCCAGGCCCGTCCCACAAACAGAATGATGGAAGCATAGAAGGGATCCAGCTGTGAGGGGGAAACAGAGACGGAGGAAAACGTCAATCGTTGCCTCATATGACACCGCTGCCTGACCCTTGTGAAGGGTTCAAAACGGCAATGACACCACTAGTGGATTACATCATCTGAGAGATTAGGCCTCAAATATGACTTGAAGACATTCCAAGGCTATGTAACCACTTGAAATACCTCAGCAGCCAAACAGGCAACACTGTAAACCATTTAAAAACAAAGTAGCATTCAAGACCACTCTAATGAGCTCATCCCCCTGGCTGAATGGCCTTTATTTAGGTTCCTACAGTGAGCACAGGATCTCGCTAATGCACTAACTAATTGAGCGACAAAGCAGAACAGTAGGAGTCTGGGCTAATGCTTTTGACCAGCTACTGCAGGCTGGAGACTGTTAAAATGATACAACAGGCCGAACACAAGCATTGGCCATGACTGAACCAAATCATGTATGGATAGGGAGAATATGTCTCCAATTGGAGAGAATATACCAAATAGATTTTGACATGTTGTAGTTTTTCCACTCCATTTGTCACTAGTGGTTACTCTTACAGTCACAATGAAACAGCAAGGGGGTTTGAAACACTCTTGCTTTGATGCGTTTCCCGTTCACAGGTTGTCAGGACGGAAGAAAATGCAGAGAGGCAACTTTCAAAAGTGTTAACCAATGTGTGATCAGTTTTGAGAGGGAGAGGCAAGTTTTACTTGATAGGAGGGGTGATTGGTCTAAAATGTGCTGTTTTTTATTTACTGAAATTTTTGTTCATATCTACTGGCTCAGCATGACATCACCATTGGAGTAAAGCCATTTTCCAGAATGTAGAAGTAATGTGATTTTAGTAAATTCTTCAGCATTTATTGTTACACAGCTGAATATTCTGGCATGGAAATTTAGCTATTTTTCATTTTGCCAGCCATGCGTAAATGTCCTTTTTGTTAAGAACTAAAACACAAATTCAAAGACGATCACATTTTATGGCTCAACTTTCAGTGAGGCCCGGTCTAAGTGTTCCCCTCTGTCTGAGGCTCTGTTGGGTCACCTGGGCCACATCCAGCAGGTAGATCTGGAGGAAGAAGCCCAGAGCGCTGCCTGTGATCTGGTAGGGCGCCCCGCCGATGGCATAGCACAGCTTGCTCCACACCGACAGCTGGATCCTCTGGTCCCTCTTCTGGAAAAGAAAGGGAGGGGAGAAGAGGAGATTTGAGGATAGGAGATTGTGTTACGGACTGCAGAGAATTGTCATGGAACAGATCTGTGACCCACTTATCGTTTGGTCTGACATTTGCTTGCGCATCTGTCTTAAATTTAAATGCATTCCAAAGGGAGGTATGACTTAAATTGAAGAGCAGCAGCGCACCGTATGATCATCACTTGTGACTGCACCCTACAGTATATTTCAAGCCCTCTTTCTGCCCTAATTACCCGCCTCTATCCCACACTGTCCAAAATCTCGTGGCTGCCTTGCCAACGTGGCCCCGAGCTCCAAAGTCATAAACGATGCCGTGTTAAACAACCTGTTACAGTGAGGCAATGAGATTGGCTGGCTTTCCTCACCCCACTGCTCTGAAAGTCAGATTAGAAACAAATCCGCTGTGACGATGCGGCCTGGCCCTACACTCCGCTTACAAAGTGGTGTGAGAATGTAAGGTCACTCCAGTTCGCACACACACACACACAAACTACACCAGAGGAAAAAAAAAAAAAAACACTCCACCTGGCTCCAGCGCAGCCATTGGCTCTCGCAATAGGATGTTGTAGGTAGTGTGACAATTCAGGCTGAGCAGCCAGCAGTCAGCAGACAGTCAGGAGTTTGATCACATCCTGGAGCCAACAACCAATCAACTGTAATGCTCTTATACACCCAGTTTGAAATCCACACATTAGACAACTACAGCATCAGCTGAGGGTTGAGACCGGATTTCTGCTTCATCAGAAAATAGGCTACTTCGCTGAAACATAATGGCAGGGGTGATCATCATATTCTCTCTCTATCTCTATTCATTCAAACCCTTAAGCTTACTAAATCCACTTAAGCACATACCATGCAAATCTAAATCTAAGGAAAACAGCCCGTGGGTTTCCTTTAACGGCTGGGAAGAAAATTCCTATACAGTGTAAAACAATAGCACGGCCATAATGATATTGCAGATAGGTAAGGGGTTGTATTGCGCGTGTAGGTTGAATCATTGATGTAACACCACTACATGCTTGAATAAAAGCGCTTGACTGCATGATAAAATACTACAATATGACAGTAATGGCGGCAATTACATGCAACTGCTTCAATGCCGGCTTGGCTCTGCACATTATAGCACATCAGTCAATATTAGGCTTAATAATTGGCTACATAACTTTATCTTACAAGACTGAGGAGTTCCCCGGGGCTGCTTTAACGAAGACGTGGCCCCTTTAAAAATGGAAATGTTGAATGAGCTAACAGCTGCGTGAAGGCAGATGGACAAGCCGGGTGAAATTAAAACCCCGTGGACAGAAATGTGGAGAGTTTGAATGGTGCGTTTCACTGGATATATGCATGCATAATCTCGCCAAAACCGAAAATCAAATTGGCACCCATAGTTGCCAATTTGAAATCATCTGCCTAGAATTAAGACGCGCGTTTTTTGCGCTCCTGAATCCCTCCCAATATAATCTCCTGGGGTTGCACATCAATTCAAACAATTTCGTTACAACAGACAGCATTTTTATTATGAAAATTAAAGGCTTTTACTTACCTTTGCTATTTTGATTCCATCTGCACTGATTGGTTTAACTGGTAACAAACTTGTCACCACGCACTGCTCTGCACCCTCTCCTTTTGCCATCACCTAGGCTACTTTGCTCTCAAGACGATGGGGGAAATTCTATATATTTTTGTCCCGATAGAGGAAAATGTCTAAGAGCTAAGTAACCCGTCCAGAGCTCCCCGTGGCTTGTCTGTAGTGCGCTCTACTCTGAATCTCTCCGTGCTTCCCTCATTCATTCCTGGTACTACGCCTCTGACGTCATTTAACCCGTACCACCTCGGTGCTGCTGACGTTGACACTCGAAGCAGCGGGAGTGTTACCTGCAGATGCTATCAGAAATCTAGCGATTAGCAGATGAGCGCGAGCCAACGACGAAACAATGGGCTTATATTTGGGAAAATCACCTTAGGGCCGGAGAACATGGAGGACGCGTCAAGTCTAAATGGTAAAAGGGATGTTTTTCATTATACGGCAAAGTTTGCTGAATAAGTTAAAACACGTTTGACCCATTCAGCTGCTCCAACATTAAGTACATCTTTGCACCTTGATTTCTAAAATAAACCACCAAAAATCCAACACATTTATTGCAGAATCTAGTTATGTATTGTGTTCAAAACACAAGGATGCACGAAAAGGATTTTTTTTTTAATTGGAAATAAACTTTCATATTGGGAAGCTGGAACTAACAAGAAGCTGTAAAGGCTGCACGAAACACGCCATACCTGTAGAGATGACATTTTGGTGACTCATAGTAAGATTCACCATCTCTCTCTCTGTCTGTCTGTCTCTCTCTGTCTGTCTTTCTCTCTCTGTGTGTGTGTGTGTGTGTGTGTGTGTGTGTGTGTGTGTGTGTTAGAGAGAAAGGTTCAAGTGTATTTCATCATGTACCACCTTGTTTTTTGAAATGTTGAGTCAGCCTGCATACATAGAGATAATCATATAGACCCCCCCACCACCCCCCCACAGGGACCTGGACACACACACACACACACACACACACACACACACACACACACAGCAAAGTCAATGACGGTTATTTGCCTCTCGCGTTCAGTGTTAATTTAAGCTTCAAGACTAGATGAATGCACTCAGCAGAGTGCAGATCACCGCCAGGCATGTGTGGGGACACACTGTCTATATAAAGTAGATAGTTGTTATAGCTTTGTGCCACAAGTCGTTTTAGAGAGAGAAAATGTTTCAGGCTGATGGGCCCAGTAGTTTGCAAGATTAGCTGTGGACAGACACACACACAGACACACATGAACAGACAGACACACGACACACCCAAACAAACATAATCATCTCCTGGTGGAGATAATGCAACTACTCTGTCAGCCATACGGTTTCATCAAAGCCTATTTAAGAGATGTAGGCTTTCTGAAATAACAGACACATAAAATCACCTGATATAGAACTATGTGGCATGCTTTCCAGTCTATGCAAATGATATGCAAATGAACCAGGGGGTAAATCCAGTTCATGGTATGAACAAGATCTGCCTAATTTTTATGCTAGAGGATTTTTATCACCATCGGAAAGTCTGTAGTTTGGGTTGGTTGACAACTTTCAAAAATAGAGGGGTGTGACTGCTTCCTCATTTTTAGTTTTCAGTCAGTGTAGCAGTAGAGTCCAAGTGAGTGTCAGTAAAAACACCCTGCCTGGGCCACAAGGTGACTAATTTCCACTTTGTGTGTGTGTGTGTGTAAACTCCGGGCTCCTGAAATAAGATGCCACCTGTTCCCTTTCACTAACCCCATGTTAATGTTGAACAGGGGCTTGCATTGCATAATTTGAATCACAGCATGCTACATAGCTTTTAGGGCTGAATGCAGTGCATGTACTGTATGTTAAGTGGGTTAAGTAGGAATATACAGTTAGTAAGTGGATTGCACAATGCTTGAATAACGCTCCCTTGACAAGTGCTGCTTTTGATTTCTTCATGTGTATCCTATTACTTTTATTGTGTGAGTGTCCTCAGCTCAGTATCTCTGATACAGTGTGAATGCTGTGCTCCTATTTGGGGCACAGTGCACGCTTCCTCCTCCTCGCGAGCACACATGGTTTCAGTTGTAAAAGGCAAATATATACTTAAACACACCTTTCCTGCTGTTTGTGCACAGAAAACACACACCTCATCCTCATCTAACAAACCCTGCAGGAAAAGCAAGTAAGCACAATGCCCCCTCCTCCTCCTCCTCCATATTCAGTATCTCTTTCCCTCATACATAATCTGACCTGATGTCTCCTTTGCTCCCCATTTTGACCTCTACATCCTGATCATGTGAAATAGCAGCACCTCCTCCTACTGAGGACCACCGTGGGCGGGGGCTGGACAGGCCATACTTGGTCATCATAATGAAACTGAAATGCAGTGTTGACACTTCTCCCCTGTTATAGGAGAGCGCCACAGATCATACACACATGCCAGGCATAGTTTCCATTCTGCACTGTAAAGCTCCACTGCCTGCCTTGCTCGCACTCATGGATCTGTGTGTACATTTTGGGGGGGGGGGGTGATGACAGAGGATCTCATGAGTCATACATCTTCTGTTTGCAAACATGCAAAAGCCGGGACGGGAGGAGCCCAAAAGTGGTGTGAGACTGTGCACGTCCCACTTTTGAGTTCATGACTTGTGCGTGAAACTATCCGTGAAAACGCCTCTAAATGCCCAAATTGGACTTGTGCAGCAACCAAATCATGTACTCTACTAATTGATGTTTTAAGGTCCAGAGGCTATAACTAACCTTTCTGAGAGGAAATTACCGAATGTGACCTCTTGACCATATCAGTCAGACAGGCCGAGCTGATCCTCTATAAGCGTTGTTCTATTAGATGTTAAATAAACTATGGCTATGCTATAGGCAACTGTGGGGGCGGAGGGTTTACAGCTGAATATATCCCTTTCAGTTTTTGCCGCTGATCGTATTCAGAGTGTAGGAAACAAAGGACACATGCAAGGCTGGATGGTGGTACAGGGGACTTTAGCTGGTCTTATGACACACAGTAACCTAAAGCGTATTAATAGTTTTAGATTTGCTTCCAAGCATGTATGCATATGGGCAGGTGCGCACACACACACACAGACACACACACACACACACACACACACACACAGTGTGTTTTTGCTAAACTCAAAACCTAAACTTTGACTGTCATGTTCATCAGATGTTCCTGTTATCCTAATATAAATGTAAACCCACCAAACCCTCAACATTAGAAACTTTCACTTTCCACACTGGACCTGTTCCTGTTTATGTGAAGACACTTGGTCAGATTGTTAAAAAAAGAAGAAGAAGAAGAGGAGGAAATCATATCACACATGCACAGACGATGTTGTTCACCTCTACATAAATCACAGTTTCAGTATGTACTCTAATTGAACTGAAGTATTGCATAGTATAGTAAGTATAGTGACCCCAACCTTTTCACTCACAGCTTCACTGTTATTGGGGAAAACATTTAATGGGGATAATGTTGTTGTGGCGCCATCTCCTGGACATTAATGGAATAGTCCAAAATAACTATGTTTTCTAAAATATTGAAATACATGTTATTAGCTCAAGGAATATCTCACTGTTTATGTCTAGGTCATAAGTGTAAATTTTTTTTTTTTCAGATGTCACTTTACTTTCTGGTCGAACATGTTAAATATTTCCCGTTGCTCTTATGTCTATAGCTTTGAATCATGAGGATGTGTCTGGGAAGAGAGCAGGTCAGAGCAAACGAAAACCAAAGATTTAACATGCCAGGTGGCAAGCATATTATATTTTTTCACTCCAAAAAGTTTATTTTGCCTTTGAAAATAACACCAGACAAGCACTTCATATTCCATAATCATGAATATATGAATGAATATATGAACGCATAATTTTGGGTGTTGTTGTTGTTGATACTGTTGCTGTTTGTTACTACAAATAATCATATAGCACTGCCCTGTGTCTTATCACGTATCAGGAGACTCCAGTGAGACATGGTTGATTCAACATGGTTTTCATAGTCTATTGGTGTTTATTATCTTTTTTTAATTAATTTCATTTACTGTAGGCTAGCAGAAAATTTACGTTATAGCACTCAATACACCAATCCCCATCTGTGGCATTTCTTTCTTTCTTTCTTTCTTTTAAATCTCTAAGTTCAATAATACTGAGAAGTGTCAGAGGAACTGTCATATACGGTGGCGGTTAAGAAGGAATTCGTCAGCTTCGTTGTAAATTTAACCTGCCTGTTTATTAACAACAGCACACATTACTGAGTCGTTACAAACAAGATCATACGCTTCCCCTTCTTCTTCTTCTTCTTTAATACAAAATTTGATACTCTCTTGTGTACTTGTATTCTCCATTCATCATTACAGAAACAGAAAGAGCAGCCTGGTGGTGCTTTGTTGCTGATCTCCTGCTCTTTATGAGTAATGAACAGCGCGCAGGAGAGGACAGAGTCATTTTCACCACAGACAGAGCGACTGGAAAACACTGGAGAAGATCCAGAGAACTACAACTTTCAGAGAGTAACAGAGAGCATTACTGAGGACAAGAAAGAGAAGGAGCCCAAGGCCAAACATGGCAGAATATAATGGACAGCTGGAGGAGCCAGCTGTGAAACACAAGGCCAGTGATCTGGAGGAGGTGATCATGGAGAACAAGACCCTGCAGGTGGAGATGGATCAACCACGTGTCACTTGAGTCTCCTGATACGTGATAAAACACAGGGCAGCACTATATGATTATTTGTAGTAACATACAGTAACAGCATCAACAACAACACACAAAAATATGCATTCATATATTCATTCATATATTCATGATTATGGAATATGAAGTGTTTGTCTGGTGTTATTTTCAAAGGCAAAATAAACTGTTGTAAAATGTGTGAGTGAAAACCTCTCCAGAGAAAGAGCATCAGAGGGACCACCAGGCAGAAGGCTCAGAGGCAGGAGGCTCTCATTCAAGAAAATGAGGAGCTCCTAGAAAATGAGGATCTCCTCCTGGGAAACGACCTCCACAATGTGAACGAGGGGCTCCATTGTGCCATCGAGGTGCTCTGCCATGCTCTGGGGGAGAAGACCAGTTTCCTTGAAGCCTGCAAGGCAGACAACAGGGCCCTCCATCAAACT
>OMKZ01042222.1:0-13351 GCA_900302535.1 Neoniphon sammara | reverse complement strand
TAATTACTTGGGGAAATGTTTATGTACAAAGATTGTTTTTGCCGAGATAAGAATTTTCTTAGCTGAATAAATAACAGCAGCAATAACTCACAATCCAAAGCCACCCTTAGAATCATGAAACTTTGCATTATTTTAATAAAAAAAAAAAAAAAAAAAAAAGCTTCACATGTATGGCTGCTGATGATCTGATGACCCTCAAGATTCTTATCTCAAAGGTCTAACAGGTTGAGTGTGAGAGCAGCAGTGAGAGGTGATATGAAGAGCGGTGATGAATGAGCTAAGCCGGGAAAATGTCTTACTTCATCTTTAAATTTGTAGTTTGCCTCCAGATACCCTCCTTTTTGAGGACAGATGGGCCTCTCCTTAAAGGCTCACTCATCTTGACCTGAATGGTGGGGATGGTGTGTTTCTTTGACAACTTTGATGAAGAAAAAAAAAAAGAAAGAAAACGATAGTGAGAAAAAAATGGATCCTGCTAAATCGTTTTTCTGTGACAGTGTTTCCAAAAATACTGAGAAATTTGTGCTTTGTTTCATAAGGGGTAGTAGTCTTGTTTAGTCATTGTGAGTGACAGATGAACTCTCAGTAAATACAACTGTACAGACTGTGGTTCAGCTTGGGTCATTCCCTGTGTCTGCTGGGAATTGCCATTGGAAAAGCAATAACCATGCATCACCCAAGTGACCAGGTCAGAAACTCCCTCCAGCCACTCACAGCGTAGGATACTGTGCCAATAAATACTTGTTTTAACAAGTGGATGCTTGGCTCACATACATCCTTGTCCATCAGGCATTAGTCCTAGTGTGCCACAGGCCATGAGAGCAAACCCTTACTTAGTGTCAGACTTGTTCAGACGTCTGTAGTATTCTTTTCCTTTTTGTCACCGTTGCTTGAAATGCACTGAGATAAATGGGGAAGGTGATATGAGAAGTGTCAGTCAGGTCTTCAGAGCTTGGAGCATACTGGTCTTCATGAAACGCTGTCTATCTTTGCAGATTTTACATGCAAGACAGTGTAAAATTTCAGTAGCAACCAAACTATACTGATTAAGCGATTGGGAAGACAGAGAGAGCATAGTGCCTCTATATTCAGATAAGTTGAATCAGTCTCTGTGCTTTTCCCAATAGCAACAATATACTTTCCCAGCTCTGGAGGGGGATCATAGACCCTGGTGGGCTGAGTGTTATGTGATCATTCAGAGCTGGGCGAGGAATGCACTTCCTTGGAGACTCCAGACTCCAGGGCCACAGACAGAGCAGGGCCTGGAAGTGAAGTGGTATCCCTATAGCAGACAGGTGTGTATGTGAGAGGGGAGACTGCAGCGATATCCCCTTTCAAAGCCCTCTGTCACCCCCACTCCCAGCTCCACAGAAATCCAACCCAATCTCAGATGGGCCGATAACCCAGAGACTTCCACTGCAGGGGGGCCTGTTCTGCAGCATGGCTGGATACTGAGCAGCAAACAAAAGAAAAGGGAAAATGAATGAAAAAGAACTGGAGAATCTATGCATGGGTGTGTTTGTATGCAACTGATAATTGCACTCTATCTGCACACATTTGAAAACATTTATTATGTTTTAGTCCATGGGTTCCACTGTATGGCCGTGACCTTCTGTATGGCTTGCTCAAGTCGACTTTCTTCAGTGGGTGCACTCTCCTCTGCAGCGGTAGGTCTGTGCGTCTCGAGACGGTCGCAGCCGAGTGACACCACTACTTCCTCACTGCACTTTCTGATCTTAGCTGTCACCCATGTCAACAGTCGCCAGGAGATTTACTGGCTTATGGTGCCACTGCTGGGGCCCCCTGTGACTAGAAGCTAAGGCCTCCCACCCTTCCCCTCAGTTCTCTCCTCTTAAGCCCCCTTTAGGCTTTTCCCATTCTTCTTCTTCGGCATGTTCATCTTTTTACCTATTTTCCGGCTCTTTTCTTTCCTTTCAACTTTTTTTTTTCCACTAAGCCATCCTATCACCTCGCTCTGTCCCTCTCTTTCACTCTTTGTCCTACTTCTCCTTCTTTAACCTTGATTTATGGTGGTTGGAGGGGTGGTGGTGCGGTGGGGAGTTATGATCTATGGCTACAGCAGTTATTCTTATCTGCACTCATATGGCAAAGCTGCTGCTGCCCCCCAGCCAAGTTGTTGCTAGTTACTCTCTCAGTATTGCTTTCCCTGTCAGTGTCTGTCTTTTTTTCTTGTTTTCTGTGTAATTGAAACTTTCCTTCAAGCTAAATGATGTGACATCATTGCAGCTATATGGCTTATGACTGGATGGTGTGTCCTATCTATATAATTTTTCTCTCTTTCTTGCACTCTCCTCAAGCTGTACTACAGTACATAGTTCAGTGACTGCCAAAGATTCCCAGTGCCACCGTTTGCTATGTTATAAGATTTCTCCAAAGTGATGCAAGTATCTGCATTGCCATGCCAAGTGGCAAGTGAGGGTCAAAGGAAATGTGGCTCTCAGGCCCTGTCACATTATGATTTATAACATCCTGCAGAGATAACTACACTGACCTGAAACTGGGATCTGGGCACTGATGTGTCGATCTACAGCACATGCTGCTGATGTCCGGAAGGGTGATTAAAGTTATTAATATATCGTCACCCTGCATTCCTAACATGAATTCTCTGGAACGTACAGAGGAAGCTAAGTTAAGATATGGCCATTTGAAAACCCCCTTTCTATATCCATCAAAAAATATAAAAAGAGTTAAAACATAAACATATGAATCATTGTTGCTCCACTTTTTGAGATGCTCACTATCTAAAATTAAATTCATCCTCCTATATTCAAATACCAGGCATAGCTGAATGGAACATGGCCAGTATTTATGTCAGTGTGATGATTAATGAGGAAATGTAATAATGGTCGTCCTCATGCTTGTCACTCGATAAGGATATTCTTAGCTGGTTGCTCCTCCTTGCATCATGCTGTTAGACGTCAAAGCCTCACACTGACCTCCCTTTCCAATGATATCCCCTCTCTGACCCACTATCCCAGTGCATCTATGTATGGTGTGGCACTGCTATGTCAGTATGAGCTGATGAGGAATGTGCTATCAAAGGCCGCTGGCACAGGGGAAGGTTTTGAGGCTATACTGTACTGTATATGTTTTGAGGATTGTTTGCTGACTTAGGCTACCAGATACCTTTAAATCATATACACAGCATTCTGTGTGGATTCACTGAGTCATTTTGTTCACATACCTACATTTAAAACAAAAAACAAAAAAACAAAAAAAAAACATTCTTGTGCAATATCACAGCATTGTGTTTCTTGACATTGATGGTTTTCAGTAAAATACCAGATCACCCAGATTTCCAGTAATCTGATGACAATAACATCACAATTTCATGGAATATTAATGTTTTTTGACTGACAACTTCTTGCTAACTGCCATCAATTCTTACATGTAAGAATAACTGAATATTACTTTCCATTGGTCATGAGAAAAAGCATACTGATATCTTACGTTATGTTTACAGTCACAGGTGCTCATATTGTAGGTGACTAGAAAAATAACAGTGTTTTTTCAGAATTAACCTGAAGCGTCTGCTCAGATCCTACAGGCAGCAAGCTACAGCTGTATGAGCTACTGTATGAGCTACTTAAAGAAGTCAGGCAGAAGCTTATGAAGCTCTGGAAGGCATCCAGTTGGTCTTACTCAGGCCTTAAAACATAGAAATGTCAGTCATGCATCTGTAATATACATGCCCTGCCCACGCCAAAGATTAGCATCAATCATGATTGATGCACACTATGGATAATTTATTAAGGGACTGAAAACAGGAACATTTAGAAATATGTGTAAGCTATAAAACTTTTCATCCAAGCAGAAATTATGATGATTGCCAATTTGGAAAGGTATTGGAAATGCAAGGCAGCTGTAGTATGCACTGAATTTGACAGCCAGGCTCAATGTTGTCATAAAAAATGAAATTAATTAGACCATAAATCAGGTTTAATGTCATCTGATGCCAAGCACTGGATGCCATTTTGACTTCTATTTTTTTCTTCTATTTTTTTTTAGAACCGTCACAGGTCTGTCAGCTGATTTAATAAAAGATTATTATGTTTTGTTTAAATCCTAACCTAGGAAAAACATTTCCCCCTCTGTCTGAAGCGTATTGTATTTTTTATGCGATGCCCTAACAGAAACACTTGTTGGGCAGCCTGGCATCTTGATTCTCTCTTGCGATGGTAAGATTCATGCTAACTCTAGCCACAATATACAACAGAGGGCAGAGAATGGGAGATTCCCCTCTCCTGCACTGGTGTGAACAATATGGAGGCAGGATAGGAGGCATGCCATGGTGGTAGATCTGGCCCACCCAGATTGTGGCCTGCTGTCGCTCTCAGTTGTTCATCCCGTCTGTGAACAAACACTGGGAGGAAGGGGGACTGGGGTTGGTGAGGTTGCAGCTGTCCTCTGGTCCCCATAATCTGGAAATCTTGCGGGAAAAAAGACTTCCTGGAACAGAGGCTGAGAGAGAGAGAGAGAGGGAGAGAGAGAGAGAAAAAGAGAGAGAGATGATGATGCTCTTGATTGCTGCCAGAAAACTATGCTTGTTTTTCTTCTTTTGAATTTATGCCACTAGCAAATATTTGGAAAAACAAGAGAGTGACTGTGTGTGGGTAAAAAATAAAATGAGATGCATGGAAATAAACTGGAAAGAGTGAGGAAGAGCTGCAGAAAATGAGAAAGATATGAGTAAGGGATTTTGAAATAGACCAAATGTACCTTTATTTCTGAAAAAAGCAGCCTCCTGTACTCCTGCCACAGCAAAAAGAATAACACCTGCTGACCACACAGTGTTATAAACTGACCGGGCAGGCCATAGAAAATGGCAGATGTCATTTACCTAAACACACTTTCATCACAATGGGGGCCTGAGTGTCACTCGTCTCCTCAGTCCTATAACTGGAATGTGACAGAGGCATTCATTCAATTCGGAAAGGTTTGCTTATAAACTACTGGCAAATAAAACTGTTCAAGGCTTGGACCATATTGCCTTATGAGGTGATATCCCCATATGTCATTAGAGCTGTGCCTCCATTTCACATCCACATATCCGGTAGCTCTGTGGCAAATACATTTCATCGGGTCTTCTTCCAATCAGTCACTATTCTGTTTCAAATCCTTCTAAAGTCATGTAACATAAACGTAACTATAGTAGTGTAAAGGGCGATATCAGAGCCAATCAGTGGGCCTATCAATTACCTGGGATTCCATTCTTGATTTGTTAAAAAATAGATACAAGTCTACTAAATATATACCTCAAAAATAAACTTCATTTTACTCTGTTGAAATTTAGAGCAGTGCTGCAGCTATTCATTCGTCGCTGTTATTTAATAAGTTGAAATCCAACACGTACAACACAGGTTTCCTTTATGAGTACAATATACCAAAGAAACCTCTCCGTTGCCACTGACATACCTGTGTTTGCCTTCATTCAGAAAAACATTGTACTCCATGTCTTACTGCTTGTAATAGTGCAGAAACCCAAAGCTGCCAGATTGCCGGATGCCGAAACAGAGGCGGCTTTTTGTCTGTGCCTCTGCTCATTTGATAATCCTAGATGATAGCCACTCACTAAGCTTCTCCTTTTATCAGCTCCAGAGACGGCTGACTGCCAGGACACACTTTCTCAAGCACAAAAACAATTTGATATTTGTGGTCTGCCTCAGACGGTTTTTTAACTTTACAACAGGGTAGAATAAGGGCATTTCTAGTGGAGATGTAGATTAGGTTGTCTTTGCTATCCATTCATAACGTGCGAAGCAATCCAGTATCAGTGTGGGACTCAGGTTTATTGCAAAAGAAGAGAGCAAAGGTGCCCTTCTTCTAAATTGATCGTTTATGTATGTATCAACCCTGGAAGAATTTGGGGCAGGCATAAACAGACATGATACATGTTTCCTGTATTTTTAGCCATGACTGACAGAAACTTGAGCATGGTCTATGTTGTCTGTGGCTAATGGGCTCCTTGAAAACTGCAGCTCAGTGTCTCCAGCACAGGGTAGGCTAAGCTAAGGGACTAGGGGGATATGCGTGCATGCATGTGTGTGTGTGTGTGTGTGTGTGTGTGTGTGTGTGTGTGTGTCTTACTAATTTATTAAAACAGAGTCCATGGTCTAATGCAGATATATTTTGGGGGCTCATCATACAAAAATGTTTGAAAATCCATGGTCTAGAACATGAAATAACATGAATGGAACCTGTATTTCCTCAGTTTCGGTGTCATACTGAGACAGTTAATGGTATATGCCTCATCTTAACACCTCTCAGGTAATTAAAGCAAGTAGAAAGAAATGATTCATCATGGTTAATGTCCCAGAAAATCCACTTGTTGCTATCAGTTCAATCTGAGCGTGCTATTGCCTCTTGGTGAGTGTGGTTTAGCCTTGTTGTGACTCATCCTGGTTTGGACTCGGTGTTGACATGTGGGTTTGAGGAAGCGGCCCCATCCCGTCCTGAATGCCCACACTCAGCCCCCCAGTGTTTTCATTCTCCTCAGTCACATAGCAGAAAGACCGCAGCCTCTTTCTGCCTTACTGAGGCAAAACTGAAGTCAATGCTGGCCCATTGTGTTTAGGCAAGCAGAAGCTCCTTTCTGTTGTTCTCTGTAGACTGTACTGTTTGCTTTTATAGTTCTCCTTTGACAGCTCAGATGTCCAGTCCACATCTTCACCGCCACCTTTGTGTCAATATTTCATATTGACAAAAAAAAGATAAAGAAAAAGAATCCACTGACAGTGACATATCAAACTACTACATGTTTTTTTTTCTTAATTCTGACCCAATGAGGCTTCTGAACTCCATTAAGCATCTTTAGCAGGGTTAGGTCAACATGGCCCCTGTCACTGTGACCAGCAGTGCAAAACCAAGCAGACACCAACTTCTCTAACCTTCCTAATCCAAGGAATCCACTGAGCTTTGCCCATTCACACCAAAGTCACAGGTCACCGGGTTTGCCAGGCCAAAGGATAAGACATTAGGACATTTGGCTGCAGTCGTTAAAAAAAAAAGGAAAAAAAAAGGGATTATGCAGCAACACTCCTAAGCTTGAACATCTATGAAGCACCCAAAATCAAGACAATAACCGAGAGAAAGTTGACAGCTTTCGTTTGAAGGATTATTTTAGTCATGAGATAGTATATGGATTAAGTGCAAGATTGCGTCTGTAGCGCCGGATCAGCGGCAGGTGGCTCTGAGGTTTAGCTGATTCATGTCGAGTGCTCAATATGTTTTATGAGCACAGCGCCGCGCTCACAGGTAATATGTAGGGGCTTTGCGTATTTATCTGTACAAAAGGCGATCATTGCCTACAGATTTTAGGCAGTAATTCCCTTTCGTACATTATCTAAGGAAATAACATATATCATGAAAAGCTTAATGACCACAACATGGAATGTGATGTATTATGGGGAGTGGAGTAGATTTAATCCACTCATTAGAAGGGATATAATTAATGTAAGATCAAGAGGCATTTTCCATAAATACCCCACATTTATCTGTGTATGTAACCCATTCAGTCTGCTTTTCTTCTGTCCTGTTGTGGGGTGAAACCAAAGACAGACACAAAGAGAGAGAAAGGGAGTTAAAAATACAGGGTGTGGATGAGAAAAAGAGGAAATGAGAAACAAGGCAACACTTTGGCCCAGTGAAGCGGGGTTTAGGGAAGCCCCAGTATTAAGTTATCATGTTACCCATCCAAATTTAAAATGTCCCGTCTCTGTTTCCTTTTATCCTTGAGCCCAAATTGCATAGCAACCGAGATGCCTCAATGACTCCTAACACAGAAAAAAAGATTATGTCCCTATTGTACTGCGCAATAGATGGATCTCTTGTAGGAAGTGTTGGTGCATTAAGCTTTCTCTTTCTCTTTTAGGTGGAAACAAATTAAAGCCCCAGCCATTCCGCCTCAACTGGGCCTGGATCTCTTTGGAGAAGGAGTACTATTTAGTGGATGAGGATGCCAAATTCCTGGAGGTGACGCTCAAACGCAGAGGATACCTGGGAGAAACATCCTTCGTCAGTAAGTGTTGACAGCCCCTTGTTTAGCATCTATAATGACATACAAACTTTAGAATGGACTTGCTCCTCACGGCATTTTGAATTGAATGGATTATTTTATTTTATTTTACTTTTACTTTATACCCATTAACTCCTTTTAAAGATCTACTTTCTTGATTTTTTGAATTGTGTTCAGTTCTCTACTCTCTCAGATTTTAGACAAATGGAAGACATGTTTTTGTTGTCCATTAAATCAAGGATCTAGGAATCTCTTAAGGCATTTTTGTTACTCATTAAAAGCTATGATGGTAGTTATGTATGAAGGATGAGACTTGACAACATGACCTTATAAAACTGTCATTTTGTCAAAGAATTATTGCCGCTTTAACTGTTCCCGTAGACTGTATTTATTGGCTATTACCTTGCTGTTTTAAAGGCCAACCCTGCTATAAAACATAAACCTAACCTTTGTGTTGAAATCTATGTTGATTCCCTCTATGCTGCAGGTTGTCCTCAGTTTACCCCTATGGTAAAACTGAAAATGTAACACCAAAGGTACAGCCAAATAGTCCCAATTGGCCCCCGTACTCTGTTGTGTTGTTTGGTTGGTGCTCCATTTCCTGCCCTGTCTGTGAAAAGGGTCGTTTGATTGAAAGCACATATGACCTTTCCTGGTAAAGGTCACAAGGTAATGTCAACATGTTGGTCTGTTTGACCAGATCAAACACTAGCATACCATGGGGTAATAATAACATAAAAATCTACCGTGTGTATTTCTGTTACTGAGGATGTGGTGGGAGAAAAAAGAAACATCATATCCATAAATTAACAATAGCACGAGAACTGATTAGAAATTAATATAAAGCACAGAGATATCACAAAAACTGTTGTTTTATTCAGTGGCTTCAGACAGCATACAGAATCCGTGTGCTGTAAACCTGAACTTGAATTTGAAGCACAGAAAATTTTTGGACTAAACTATTGCTGTTCACGCGTTTTTATTCAGACAGAAAGCCACAAAAACAGTCAGTAGAGGGCAGTGCAGCACCCCATCAACACAGTGTCAAATTACTTTTTTACAACACTCCCACTTAATTTTACACTGACATTTAAGCACTTAAGTAATTTCCATAACTAAGATCAGTCCTCCACATCACAAATAATGTCAAAAATAAAAATAATAACTAGTTCAAACCTGTAAGAGTTTTTTACTTACTCCCCTTTTAACCTTGCTTACTCTTTTAATAACATACTGAAAAGTAAACAGTACAGTAAGGATATTAGATTGACTTAAACAGGGTAAAGTCCAATCTCTCTCCTAAGATGCTCAAACCTTTGTCTTGTCAGTGGCTTGGTCAAGATGTCTGCCTTCATATCAACTGTTGGACAATACTGCACTTGTATTTGCCCATTCTTCACACATTCACGAATGTAGTGGTAGCGAATGTCTATGTGTTTCGTTCTTGAATGATTCACAGGATTCTTTGCGATTGCGATGGCTCCTTGATTGTCCTCCAGGATCACTGTTGGTGAATCACTCATTCCAAGATCAGTCAGTAACCGCTTCAACCAGGTACTTTCTTGAGCTGCTTGGCTGAGTGCAACATACTCAGCTTCTGCTGTTGAGAGTGAAACTGTTGCCTGTTTCTTACTGAGCCAACTCACTGCTCCTCCGCTCAGTAAGAATACATTACCGGTTGTTGAGCGACGGTCATCCTGATCTCCAGCCCAGTCAGCATCTGAGAAACCAATCAAAGTTCCCAACTCTGACCGTTCATACTTGAGGGCAAGGTTCACTGTACCCTTCAAGTACCGAAGAATTCTTTTCACAGCTGTCAAATGTGCAGCATTTGGGTTTGCATTGAACTTTGACACAACACTCACTGCTTGTGCTATGTCTGGTCGTGTTGCCATTGCAGCATACAGCAGACTTCCTACCATGGACTGATAAGTACTTGGGTTCACAGGATTACTGACACCATCATCCTTTCTTAACTTTACATTTGCATCAGCAGGGGTTGCAACGGGATTAGCATTATTCATTCCATACTTCTGGAGAATGGTTTCTATGTAATGCTTCTGGTGAAGAAAGACACAGTTCTTTGCTTTGTCTTGGACAACGGAGATGCCCAGGATATAGGACAGCTCACCCATGTCTTTCATCTTGTAGCGCTTCTTGAGAGCTTGTTTCAACTCATCCATACTTTCTGTTGATTCTGTGATCAGAATCAGATCATCCACATACACAGCTAGTATCTCTAGCTCCTGTCGAAGTCTCACAAACACACATGGGTCTGATGTGCTCTGTTTAAAGCCAATGTCCTTCATAAACTCTGTGAAAGCCTTACTCCAACACCGAGGAGACTGTTTCAGTCCATATATTGACTTCTTCAGTTTGCACACTAGATGTTCCTGACCTGGTTTGATGTATCCTTCTGGTTGCTCCATGTAGATTTCTTCTTCCAGGTGTCCATTTAGAAATGCAGTTACTACATCCATCTGGTGCACATGTAGATTATTTTGGACAGCAAAGGACAGTAATGTTCGAATCGAGCTGAATCTTACCACAGGTGAAAATGTTTCATCATAGTCAGCACCATACGTCTGTGAGTAGCCTTTGGCAACAAGTCTACACTTGTGTCTCTCCACTTGTCCGTCACTGTGATGCTTGACTTTGAACACCCATCTTGATCCAATAGACTTGCGATCCTTTGGTAGAGTCACCAAGTCCCATGTTTCATTTTCTATCAGTGACTCATACTCCAAGTCAGCCGCTTCCTGCCATTCCTTTGCATTAGGACTCATCAGTGCTTCTTTCAGTGTACTTGGCTCTGTCACACAGCACATATTAGCATAATGATCAACAGTTACAATGTCAGCAAACTCATCATATCCATATCTCTTTGGAGACTTTCTGACTCTGCTGCTTTGTCTCGCAGATTCACTGACAGTGGCCTCGTCAGCTAGTGTTCCCTTTTCATCTGCATTGATAGATGTTTCATTCTCTGAACAGGATACTTCCACTTCCTTTTTCCAGCCGAAATCTGATTCATTGAAGATGACATCTCGACGAATGAAAATCCTCCTTGTTTTTTCATCCAACAGACGATAGCCTTTTGCATTGTTTGCATATCCCATGAAGCGAAGTTTCACAGCTTTCTTGTCCAGTTTTCTTCTTTCTGTGTCTGGGACATGTGCATAGGCAATACAGCCAAACACTCTCATATGACTCATGTCGGGCTTTTTGCCACTCCATCTCTGGTAGGGTGTCTCTTTCTTCAGAGCAGATGTAGGCAACCTGTTCTGTATATACGCTGCAGTTGCTACAGCCTCTGCCCAGTACATCTTTGGCAACTTAGCATGAGACAGCATACTTCTAGCTGCTTCAATTAGTGTCCTATTTTTTCTTTCTGCAACACCATTTTGCTGAGGTGAGTGAGGTACAGTCATCTCATGGTGGATACCTTGAGCTTTCAGGTATTCTTGAAACTCACTGGATGTGTATTCCCCACCATTGTCTGTTCTCAGCCTTGTGACTTTCTGCCCACACTCATTGGAGAATGTCTTTTCAAATTCCTTGAATTTGCTAAGAACTTCACTTTTCTGTTTCATGAAGTAGACCTTGCAGCATCTGGAATAGTCATCAATAAAAGTCACAAAGTACTTTGCTCCACCTATGGACTCAGTCTGCATGGGACCACAGACATCACTATGGATCAACTGTAACTTACGTTTGGAGCGAATCTCTCCCACTGGCTTGTGTGGTTTCCTTGACAGCTTTCCCTCCACACATGCTTCACAGAAGGGAGCTTCTTTCTCTGAAGTGAAATCCACTCCATTTACCAGATGTTTGAGTTCCTTCAACTTGCTAGTGTGGCCCAGACGCTGATGCCACAGGCTAGCTGCTACTGATGCACTTGATGCACCATGACACACCGGCAAACTTCCCTCAACGTCCAGCTGATACAATCCATCAGGTCTTTGTGTTCCCATCCCTAGAAGAGCTCCACTTTTCCCTCGAATGTAGCAATGAGACTTCTTGAACTGCACCGTATTTCCTTTTCTGGTAGCAGCTCCCACTGAGAAAAGATTTCCGGATAGCTTGGGAACATACAGCACATCATACATTGTGACATTTTTTACATCACTGACTTTGAATGTCATTTTCAGTGTGATGTTGCCAAATCCTTGTGCATCCACAACCCTGCCATCACCGAGTTTTACAGACTGTGGTTCTGAAAAATGTTGGTAGTCTTGAAGACATTCTTTATGACAAGTCATGTGCTTTGATGCTCCAGAGTCAATCAGCCACTGAGCCTGTTGTGACATCTCATCCTGATTAGTCTCTTTAACTACAAATGCACTCTCAAATGTGTCTTCTGCATCTTCACACATCATACTTTTGGCCTTGTGCATTTTATTTTTCTTTTTGCCTTTTGGACAGTCACGCTTTATATGACCTTCCTTCCCACACTTGTAACATCTCCATGAGCTGGATCTGTCAGCTCCCACTGCCTTAACATTCGGCTCTCCCCGAACTTGTGTTGACATGGCTGATGCACCACTGGATGCAGCACCACCATAACTATCATCAGCTTGCACTTTCTTTTGTTCCTCATTTGTTAATGCTTGCTGAACAAACTGCAGTGTCAAGTTGTCCATCTTTGTTTCTAATGCTGTGACAATTGTAGCATAGCTTGATGGCAAACTACCCAGGAGAGTTACAATCTGATCTTCCTCTTCAATTACAGCACCTATTGCTCCAAGCTGGTCAGTTAATTCCTTCATTCGTTTCAAATGTTCAGTTAAACTTTCTCCTTCCTTCATTTCACATCTGAAGTATTTTTTCTTTAGGAACAGTTTATTAGCAAGAGTGTCTCTCTCAAAATGTCCTCTCAGCGTGTCCCACGCTTCTTTGGGGGTCTGACAGCTTGTTATCAGGTACAGCTGGGGTGTACTTACATTCAACACTAAGACGGAAAATGCCCTTTCTTTCCGTTTGTAAAATTCTGCTTGTGCGTTAGCATTAGCATCCGCTGCTAGCACATCCGTTTCCATCACCATGCCCCACAGTCCTTTCGCTTTCAGCAAGTGCTCCATCTGAAACTTCCATGTTGCCCAGTTCACTGGTCCGCTCAGCTTGTCAATAAACAGTTTATCTTCCATTGTGAATCCCACAACACCGTCTATTTCTCATGAAAAACAGCTTTTCAGCGACGCTCCTGGGCCCATAACCTATTGCTGTTCACGCGTTTTTATTCAGACAGAAAGTTACAAAAACAGTCAGTAGAGGGCAGTGTAGCACCTTATCAACACAGTGTCAAATTACTTTTTT
>OMKZ01042220.1:24228-51638 GCA_900302535.1 Neoniphon sammara | reverse complement strand
CAAAAGATTTTGTGTCTGCCTGTTTAGACTGCTGCTGGCATGCGCAGAGCAGACACATGGATTTACCATTTTGCCCAAGGGTGTGGGGGATATGTCCCTTGCACTCTTTCTGTTGCAAGTCCAGTAGCAATCTCTAGTGGCAAAAAGCAAAAAGTTACTCACCCATAACCCTAAAACACCCACACATTATCCAACTGCATGTACGACACAACTGAAAGAGCGACAAATAGGCAGCAGACAATTAAATATTTCCTCAAATCAACAATCAAGTTGACTTATACAGCTTTTGGTTTGGTTTGGTTTTAAAATAGGTTACCACTGTCTACAGTCAACAAGCTAGCTGCATACCAGCTCTAACTTTCCAGCTCTCTAAATCTAGATTTTTTGTCTAAAGCTCTTGTCTCACTCTCTACAATGCACAATAACAGGCATGTAGAAGGTTAGAGAACAAACAGCACTCATCCAAACTCAATGTTTATAATCAAGCATGGAATGGTTATATAATATATGCTCTCTACTGCTAAAACCTCCTATTTTTCAGAACCATTTAATGATCACAAAGATAGCCTAGATCCTAAGTTCCTGTGAAAATTATGTGAAAACTGACCCTTGTACTCAGCTCTCTGTTTATTAGAAATAAAATAAAACATTCTTTAATCACATAATTGATTGTATTATAGAGGAAATTATCAGATCATTATTCATATCCTCTTTTGATTAAGTGTCTGGTGCCCTTGAGGCTACCTTGGGACTAGTTTGAGACAGTCATTTCCCAAAATAGTATATGCTTCTAAATCCACAACCTACCTATCCAGCTCTCTTCCTGCCAAAGTTGTTAAGGAACTCCTTCCAATACTGGGACCCCCTTGCTCAGTATGATTAATATCTGCCTTTCCTCTGGCATTGTGCCTTCTACCTTTAAAGCTGCGGTGATTAAACCTCTGCCCAACAAGCCTAACCTTGATCCTGATGTCCTTAATAATTAAAGACCAATTTTATATCTTTCCTTTCTCTCTAAAGTCCTGGAAAGAATAGTAGCTACCCAATTAACTGTCTATCCTGCAGTAGTCTTTTTGAACCGTCTCAATCTGGCCCCATTATATCCATAGCACTGAGACAGCACTCACATTGGTGGTGAGGAACCTGTTATTGCCTCAGATTCTGACTCTTCTAACCTTACTTTTAATCCTACTCAGTTTTAGAGCAGTAGTCAATCCTAATATGACTTTTATGGCTTGAAGAAATATTTCACCATTGGAATAGCATTATGTGAAAACTGTAAATTTCCATAGTGTAAGTGTGCAAAGACTTCTTCTTTTTTTTTTTTGATTCATGAAATATAGACAGTAAAACTGATGAACAACATCCATCAAACTTTGCACACCTCTTTCTCCTGTGACTCACTTAGACTGTTTCACAACACTGACCAAGTGAAAATCTTTTACAGTAATTTCATTACTGTCCCCATCAGCGAACAATCCCCACACTTAACTCTACTATATTTGCAGGCACTTACAATGATAAAGTCGCAGCCTGTGTGTGAGCGTGTGTTTAGACCACAGGTCACCCAGGGAAGAAGGTTACTGTGCTGGGAGTCCTCAACGGCTGGTAAAGCTTTTCTCTCTGAGCTGCAGCAACAGTTGCAGATGCTTCTGTTCTCTGTGTTCCTCTGTGCTGTATTCAGGCTCAAATAAGTAGACACAATTACGTGACTCCAGAAAAATAAAAGTAATTTTCATCCATGTGCTCTGTGGTGTTAATGTATTCCACTGTGTTCCAGACGTGCTTGCTTTCACAGCTTGTGAGCAAAACAAAGATGGTGTACCCTTCGCTCAATTTGTACATGGAAATCCCATTCTTCGCAGCTGCTGGAGCAAGCTCTTGAAACACAGAAGGTATTGACAAGTTGTGTGTGTGTTTTACACATTTACCTCCCCATAATAAAGTGACTGAGTCTGAATGAGTTTGGGTTGAAAATAGACTAAATGTGGCTTTAAGTCATACTTATCTATCTAATAGAATGCAACAACATCTCCAAATGCTCTAAAGCTAACTTTGGTGTACCTCAGGGTTCAAAGCTAGGCCCGTTGCAGTTCTCTCTTTATGTGCTACCTCTTGGAGAAATGATCCATAACAAAACAAAGCATAATATAGCATAGCATAACAAAATGCTGCTGCCAGAATATTTACCAGAAAATATGATCATATCACACTGAAGTCTTACCTCCCTTTATTGGCTCCCAATCACAACTAGATTTCAAGATGACTCTGAATTTAAGGTGCTTCCTCTAATGTAAATGGACTAGCACCACTATATTTATCCAGTTTCATTATACCTTATGTGGGCAAGGCTACAAACCAGGAAAGAACAGCAAGACAACACCATGATAATCCTGTATACGTGAGGACTAAATAGCTAAAAGTTTTATCAGATATTGTTAGCTAGCTATGAATGGCTTGGCTTCATTCAGGAATTCACTGGAATTTAGGGATAATTATTAATTTCTACCTACTCTAAATTTTAGCATTGCTTTGCACTTTATCCTGTACTGTTGACGGAAATAGAGAGCAGTAATTAATTCTACACAGATTAAGTACACAACTAGATGGCGAAATATTAATATGGGATTAAGCTGACACTTAAGTTTACATTCTTCTTGATATTTTTCTTTTGATGATGGACTTTATAATTGCTTTTATAATTAACTGGCTGACAACTACGATGTTTATTACAGTTTTAGGGTTAGATTTACCAATTTCATTAAATGTAAACATTCCTTTATTCATTTTATTATTTCCAGTATTTTTCTGCACTTACAATATATTATAAGCAGAGAAGTTTGAAGTTTCTTACAGGAAACATTGAGGAGGAGGATTCTGCAAAGCAAGCCAAATAAATATATAATTAAATGAATAAGTGTTCGCCTCACTTCTGAAATTATGCCTTTGTGCCTATAATGTAGTCTTGACATATTCATTAATGATTGTACAACTTACCACAATGATGTAGAATTGTTAGAATGCTAAAACCTCAAGGTAATACTGGTAATTATACAGTACTACTCTTTACTGGCATTTAAGCAAGAAAGAAAAAAAATATATAATTACAAATAAATACTACTTATAACAATAAATTACCAGCATTTAACTGAGAAATTGCACATTATAATTACAAATAGTTACTCATTAATCAATTGCTTTCTGGCAATTTTTCCATAATTATATTATTGTATCATAATGCAAAACGCTACTGAAATTTTTATGCAGGACCTTCGTATATAATGAAGTATTTCTCAATTGCAGCATTGTTATTCTTACTTAAAACAAAGGATTTGAGTTCTGTTTCAACAACAACACATTTATGCCTTGCAACTGCAGCCCTTGGACAGCCACATCAATTTCCCCTTGGGAGATGCTGGTCTGACTGTCCTCTCCGTTATGAAACTGTCAGTGCGCCACACCGGGCAGCATGCTGCTCTTAGCTGCTTTGTGGGGGCTGCTGTAAGTAGTAGGTACATTTGGTTTAATTTAACCAGTATGTTTGTGTGTGTGTGTGTGTGTGTGTGTGTGTGTAGTCTTGTCACCCCCTAAGGTCATGACTGTCATGAGGTATTTCTCCATAGCAGGCAAAGAGAATTCAAATGTGGACGATATTAACATCAGGACTGAAGGTCTTCCGGGAGACTGAAATGTTTGGATTATTAAAATATGCATGAAAAACACACGGAAACTTTTACAAAACCACGTACATTATTTATTCTGAATAGATGAATACAAAAACATAGCCCTGATGGCTAAAACGTGGGCTAATAAGTCTGCATGAAGTCAAATCAAGTCAAGATTATTTATAAAGCACATTTAAAAAGAAAAAAACAAAACAGGGACTTAAGTGCTACACGGCGATTAAAGAGGAAAAACAAGAATAGAAACAAATACAGTAGATAGACAACAGAGTAATGCATACAACCCCCATGTACATGCACAACACACGCATGCATATATTCAGAGGCATGTTACACAGACTCAGGCGCTACAGGGTAAAGGATTTAGAGACAGTTTCTAAAAGTATCGGTGGAGGGGGAAGATCTGATGCATTGTGGGAGGCTGTTCCATAGGAGCTGCAACGTCAAACACCAAATCTCCTTTAAAGCATCACAGCCAAGACCATGGACAGCTAAGCGGTCTCTGGTCTCTATCAGATGACCTGAGGAGCCTTGGGGTCAAACAGGGGCGTAGACGGTCAGATATGTAAATAGGACGCAGACCATTCTGAGGTTAACAAGGAACCAGTGAAGAGAAGCAAATGCAGGGATAATGTGGTCTCTTTTTTTTCCCCTGTAGCCAGTCAAAACATGAGCAGCAATGTTTTGCAGTAGCTGTAGGCGGGACAAGGACAAGTGACTAATGTTGGTGTAAAGAGAGCTACAATAATCCAGGCAGAGGGAGATGAGGGTATAGATGATGTACAGATCTTGGACAGGGAAAAAGCTTTAAATGGCTATTGTCTGTATATCAATGGTAAGATAAGAACACATTCAAATTTACGGATTATGTGTCCTAAGGGAAGCATATACAAGGAGAGTAAAATTTGTCCAAGGATTAAAGTGAGAATGAATGAACAACTGGGGTAGCCTACAAAATAAAAATAGGCTATAGTAGACAATAGTGAAGGGATGCTCTTGAAAGGACAGATGATACATTTTAAACAAATATTTGATATTTCTATATTTTTTTCAGTGTTATTCAGATATTTAAATTGCTGGATTTTTATTGCTACATTCTTTTTATGAAAGGTGCCTTATAAATAATGTTCATTATTATTATTATTATTATTATTGGTAGTAGTAGTAGTAGTAGTAGTAGTGGTACCAATAGTATTAGTCATAGTAATGGTGGTAGTAGTAGAAGTAATAGTAGTAGTATTACATATTATGCCTATAGTCATGCCTTCTCACTGAACTCTGAAGAGAACTCTGTTTCTGTTTTAGTTTATTTGTTGTTATTGCCTGTCAGATACACAAAGAGCTAAAATACAGAGAGAGAAACAAAGAAAAAGAGCATTGCTTGTACATGTTTTGTTAGTTTTGTTAAGAATAGTCTAATTATTTTACTCACTTGGCATTGATGAGGCCACTTTTTTATCTTTTTCTTCTCCTGGTGGAAGTGCTCCTCTACTTATACTCATTGTGAGGGAGAATCGGTTTGACTAGAATTTTATTCAAGGTCCTCTTCCTCTGAGTCTTTTCAGTGTCACAAGGATGTTGTGTCTCCCTATCTCTCCACACACACGGACAACTCTGAGAAACTATAGCACTCCTTCCAGTGAAACTTTTTAAATGAAGATTAGACAAAAGGGAAAGGTAAAATGAAGTGAAACATTGGTGTAAGTTTGAAAAAGAATTATAAAGAAGCAAAAAAAAAAAAAAAACACTGAAGAAACGGTTTGATATTTCATTTGCCTTTTTCATTTCTAAGATTTTATTTTTCCAGTCCATAAATGTTCAGCATCCCTCTGTCAGAAGAGGAGGGGAGGGCAGGTTGTGCAGTTCACAGTGTAAAGTAGTTCATAATGAAATTGCTGATGAGTGACAGAGTCTGCAGATGAGGAATGTGGTGGTGGTGATGGGGTTCGTCCAGTTGCAAAGAGCCATTCAGAGTGAGAATATATTTTGATTCATTAAGCCATTTTTCAGTTTACAATTGACTGTTTTGTTCCTCCTATGTTCCTGCAGTTTAGGATACACTAATTTCATGGTGAAGATTTTTTTTTCACTACCTATAATTGTTAATGTCTCTGGTTGTTTGTTTCTGGGTTTATATAACTATGTTGATGGTTATATAACATCTATGTTGTTGTTTGTTACATAGCTTTAAAAAGGTTAATGAATATTTGAAGACATTGTAAAACCATAAGTTTAATGTTGTAATATTTCTGCCGCAGCAGTGGCAACAATTATGTCTATTATTATTATCATGTTAATTCCAAGGGAGGACCTCCTCATAAACCTATGGCTTCTCTTATGTTCTGCACAATTTTTAGTGCATTATGTGCAATTTAAATAAATAAATAAATAGTTCAAGGGGCAAAATAGCCAACAAGTTTCAATATTTTTATTGCTTCTATTAAACCACATCCAAATCCTGTTAGTTCACTTCTGGCTTTATTCATATGCAATCGACTATTGACTGAGTGATGCTCATTTCAACAAATAAGCAACATGTTAGAGCAGGCATGAATGATGTCCAAAAGCTCATGTCTAGCCTGTAATGGTATGAAAATGTAAAACTTCAAAAATGCATAGTTTTTCAGCATGAAATGAATAGCGCTGTAGCATAATGTTGGCATGGAATCAACTGCAGCTCATCTGAAAGCCTGAGGGTGAGTTTATTTGTTTTGGTCAAGATGGGAGATAAAGTTCAACCACAATATTGGGCATTTTACAGGTCAGATAAAACATCTGTTCTCTCTGATAATTTTGCAACACCCTGGTATGTTTGTCATTTCCCAGGTGGTCTTTGCATCTGGTAACATTAAAATGTCAACATGGATACAATTACCCACCCAAAACCTCCATCTTGTGACCCTCCTCTATAATTTTGTGTCACTGGCCATTTCATTACTCATTCTAACATCCCCTTGTCAACTTCACCTTGGCACATTCTCTCTGGGGAATCCCAGCTGTCATCTTAAGTGCCATTCCATTACTCTGATAACTCAAGTGAAGTTTCTGAGATCGACACTGAGGGCTGAGGGAGCAAGTCAACAATCATGTCCAGACTACAGGAGTGCACCTTGACCAGAATGCAAAATGTATTTCCTGTACACCATCCATCATGGAAGAACAAGAACTCAGACATACTAATTAAATTAACTCATCTGCAATATTTCATCAATCACTAAATTGCAAAATTATCATTATTATCCAACTTTATTAATTAATTATTAAGTCTCCATAAGGGCAAATGTATTCCATTTCATGTATGCTGCTCACCCTCAGATCCTGATCTTACTCTGGAAGTGGCGAATCATACAAATGTACAAAGTGGCAAAGAATAAAGCTTTTATAACCTCTGCAATAAGGGATTTATGGATTTGCAACCTGTACATATAGATGTGAACCTCGCTTGCACTAGAAGGCACAGTTAAAATAGCAGGTAAGTCAAAGTGGTGTATGCTGTAATTATATGCAATAGAAAAGGCCACAGATTATGAGATTGCTGGTGTCTGACTGTTCCCTATTGTTGGGGATGCTTTGCATTTCAAAGTTATCATTTGCAATTCACAGGTTGGAGCTGACATATGAGTGTATGTGTGACTAGACCAGAACCCTCTTTCCTTATTATGGACTAATGTAGTCTGCACCTGCTGGAATTGTCCAGTGATCATTCAGACAGACTAAGAAGCTAACTGGATGTCTTCCCATTCAGTTAAGGTGGCTGAGTAGGTTAAAAACCAACATCAAAATAGAAAAAACATTGCTGACATTTTCAGTGTCATAACCATGTGTGTACAGCTGAATATAACATATATTTGCAGAATTACTGCCTATAAGTTGTGTTTTCATTAATTTGTATCATCTGTGTTCTACCCATTTATTTTACTTTATTACTTGATTGGACAGTCCGGCAGCTATCAGCAGTGATGATGATGATTGGTGTTTTGCAGTGTAAAATTAAATAACAAATGCTGTTTTGTTCTGAGTTAATGCAGGCTGAATGAGTTTTGTGTATGAGGACTTAATGTGGTTGTTAAAAAAGAAAATGTTTAGAGCCCATCAATTTTCAATTGATCATTGTGTTTCCTTAATAACTGTAAAAAATACAGTATCACTCTTAGCATCTCACATGATGTCTCTGTTTTGTACAGAGGTAAAAAAGACCTTGTGTACTCAGCTCAGTGGGCCTCATTACAGTATAATGACATGTTTAAACTGAAGAGAGATCTTATTGTATCCAAAAAAAAATAGAAATTCAAAGAAAGGTTCTGAGAAATAAGACAAAGTTTGCGAGTAATTCTGAGAATTTATTCAAAAAATGAAATGCTACCTGAAGTAAACACACTGCATAAATGGCAACCCTGTAATTCAACCCACAGATGTGTTTCCTAAATTAGCGCCCCAGCTGGTGGTAAACGATGCAGTAGAAAGAGCGACAAAACAGGACAAAACACAGGACTTTCATGTGGGACACCCATGTTCAAGCCCCAAGTGAAGCGATACCGGCGTTTGTTTCTGGGTGTTTAAGTTTTGTTTTCGTTTTGTTCATTTCTGCGTGTTGAAAATGGTATCGAACATCTTTTCTCAGTCTGGATAAGTTGGCAAAAGAGGATATTAACCAAAACACTGGAGTATTCCTTAAAGAAACATTCCTGTGTGTTGTAATCTGTGGGTCGTATTAGAGGGTAGCAACAATCGACCTATGTGGTTGTCTGGGTTGGAGGATGTGTTGAAATTTATGCAACTTTTATGCAATCAATAATGTGCTTAAAAACTTATACTTATGTGTATTATATCTTAAAATGAAGTAGCTCCATATCAGTATTGATCAATCACAAAACTAAAGGAGAATGTAGGAGTTGGCCCACCGCCTACAGGTCACCAAACAGGCTACAGAGCAGCTGTTTCTCAGGAACATTCTTGCACAGATTTCTAATGTTTTGCAAATAGAGCGTCATCACATTTGTTCCAATACAATAGAGGAATGGAGGGATACTGCAATAAACTCTTTCTCTAAGAATCTGAGCTTAGATAATTGTCGTTCTACCCACATAATAATTCGGAATGTGTGTTTTTCACATCATTTTGTCCCAAATACTAGGTAATGTGCAGTAGAAATACAAAAGTTCATTGTGTTGTAATTTAAATGGCTCAAACTCAAGTGTTGAATACCACAGTCAATAGTTGGAGCCTCAAAGTTTTTATTTTGTATTGAAAGAATGAAGCCAGCCAACAGCACTGTTTTTGTGCCATCAAGGTATAGTTTATTAATGACTCCCATACACACTATCAAGACTGTTGAGAAGTCTATGCAGTCCCCCACAGTTTGCAAAAATGCACAGTGAAATGCAGTAAAAAAAAAAATAAAAAAGTGTTTGTTGTGTGCTTATTGTTTCACCATCATGCTAGCGAACTTTAGCTTGGACACTAATGTCAGTTCAATGTTAATCGCTGCTGCAAAAACATTAACATCTGGTGTTTACAAATTTGATTATTTGAGCAGAAGTATTGTCTATCTCAAATGCCATATTATTGCCTCAGTGACCCAGCTGCAGAGTATCTGTAAGCATGGGTGTTTCTGTGGGCCTTAACACTCTCAGCACCATACAAATTGGGATGATGCACTAGACAGATGTAATGTTAAATGTCATGGAACAATCGGGCAAGGTGTCCAAAAGGATAAGTGGCCTGAAAAGGTCTGGGGAGATGTAAGAATCACTCTCAATGACAGATACCTTCTCTGTCTACCCTCTCAGTTTTGCACGTTGCATCGCTTTACTGCTAATTAACAAGCTTTCTGTTTTCCATTCCCAAAATGCTCACTGTGATTCACTCACATTTTAAAACTCAGAGCATTTTTATCACAGCCTGTGGTACAGTTACATTTGATGCTGAAGCTTTCTAACCATTAGCACTCTTTATAGTTCTCTCCACGCAAATTGAGGCAAACATTGTAAAGATTTGATGGGAAGCAGAGACAATGTGAACTCCTGGTGCATTCAGAACAGCAGACACAGAGATCCTGGTGATGTGGTATTGCTGTTATACTGTTAGGAGACATAATATCTCAAAATAAAATACAGGGTGATAACATGTCTGGTGGATCATTAGATAAAAATATCAGCTTAATTGAATAGGATAAAGTTTTAGTTTTGTATTTTTTGGCTTTGGGAAAAAGTTGCTCATATCCCCAAATATTGACGGGGGTGTCGTTGAAATAGTATCAATACTTAAATTCAGACAAACTGTAAGGCATTTCTGTGCCAAGCTACTGATGTTACAATACTTTTCTTCCCCAGAGCTGCTACACAGCCAACATTTTATTTTGTTTTATTTTTATTTTTTTATCAACTCCATGGTTAGCATGTGAAATCAAAAAACCTTTAACATTTTACAGAATTTTACAGTTGGCAGTTAGTTCATTTTTACTGTCTGTAAGCAAATATTGTCTCCCATTTGTATCCGCATGTTTCCAAACTTCTTTGTTTTAGTTTGTTTGTTTAACCCACCAGCATTACAACAATCAATGTCACACATTCAAACAAAAGCAGACTGCCACATCTATACATAACAGGGAGCATGTGGTGTACCAAATTAGCACTAGAGGGAGGGAGAGTGGTTACATGCTATTTTCCTTATTGATTTTTCATCCTATCAATGAGTTTTGCTTGAGCAACCATCCTGACGCCTGCTGGGGGAGCCCTCTTGGACATGGCTCGTCCGAGGTTTCTCCTGTTTTTCCTAATAAAATCTTTTGAGGGTTTTTCTTGTATACAAGACAAGGCTGGTGGTGTCAGATAGGTTAGGCTCTGTCGGATAGATAAGATCATTATGCTGCTCCGATGTTCTGTTTTATGTCTTTTGTGCTTTGTTTTAGTTTTTTTTTTGTTTGTTTGTTTCACTTTGTTACATTATTTTGTACTGTGATTGGCTGTTTAGTAAGATCTTGGTAGGCTCATTCTTTGTAAAAATCCTTTGAGACATGCTTGTGATGAAGGCTTGTATGAATAAATTAACTTGAACTTTTGTCCAATTGTTCAATGAAACGCAGATGTATTTGTAGTGTAGCAACAGCCAGTGCTGGACATGCACTGATGCACGCGCGCGCACACACACACACACACACACACACACACACTCACACACAATGTGTTGTGCACTACTGAGGCTATTGTTGATGATTACTCTTCAGTCAGTGTAGTGACTGAAGTGTGAGTCAGTGGACTGACTGAAGTGGACTGAAGCCAACTGGTGAATATCTGGCCATTGAACAAGATGGAGGTGCATCTTCAATTTGGTGAAGGTGCACACCAGCCACGCACAGGTGCTCATGCATTAGGACACTTTCTGGATTTGGTGGTTTATTAAGCATTTTTTTTATTGAAAGTACTTTGGTCCAGGACATACTGAACATGTGAATCACACCAGATAGAAACCAGAAATGGCTAAAGTGTTTGGCTCCTTCATTCTCTGTGAGGCTTGTGAACAAAACATATTTGTGAGACATTCAAGACAACTTTGCGTGAGTAAATGATGCTAAATACATAGTTTTTGGGTGAAATATCCCTTTAAGGTATTTTTTTCTCTATATTATGTGGTGACTTGTTTTATGAGTGAATGATATGTTTTCCTTGAATTTCTCTATGAAAGATAAGGGATGGTTTTCATAATTAACATTAACAAGGAGCTCCTGTTACCCCCCTCTTCCAGTTGGCCCCCGGATGAACCATTTGGTCTGCAACTGTGGATGTTGATTCTGAGCCTGAGAAAGCTGAGCCATGTGTGAGGAGAGAGTTTATGACATCTTTGGTGTTGTTATTATTCAATCACACAATAGACTTACAAATTTAGTTTAGAAAAAAACTCCTCAAAGAAATGTTCATCACATGACGCATCCATTACAGAATAAAAGAATTATATGAAACAACCACAAATAAAAGCAGCTGACGAGGTAAGAGGTCCAGTCGTCCAGATGGTACATTACCACATGCATGCCTTAAGCTGGCGATGACATATACCGTAGGAGCAGCACAGTAGAATCCCTGAAATAGCTCACCCATCCGCTTTGCTCTGCCTCTCAATGGGGTCAGGTGGGAGAAAAAAAAAGCACTGTACATTTTGTATGTAACATGAAGTGCAGTGAGAAATACAGCTCCACAAAAGAACCATTATTCTTGTGAATGACATCCAAAATGAGCAAATCAGTGGCCAAACGGTGCCAAAAATTGACGTATATAAAGAGATGCTGGGCTGCTGGCCTTGATTCAATCTGGACTAGCTTAAATGAAACCAGGGAGAACATGCAGTTGATCCAGTGCAAGCGAGTGATAACAAAGACAAATAACAAGCCATGGCACCAACGGAGTCACAGACTGCTGTCCAACGACCGGTGGGTGTGTGAGATACACTCTAGGAGAGAAACGGCGACTGACAAAAAGCCCTTCGATCAACTGTGCAATCAAGTGATAGCGATTAAATCACTTTCTCTGGGACGTTATCATTGTATGACTGGTTCATCCATCTTACACTCGTTCTCAGTGTCTGTGGGTGTTTTTGTGTGTGTACAAATGGGCATGTGCATGTGTGTGCGTGTGTGTTTGTGTGTGTGTGTGTGCAAACACATGCGTGGGTGGGTGAATATGTGTGTTTGTGAGCCTGGCATTTCCTGGGCTCTGCTCCAAGCTTCTCGAGCAGGTTTTGCTGCTCTTTGGGAAACAATACAAGACATGCAGAATGAAACCACAATTTTCACACTGCACACTGTTGTAAACATGACATTGTCTCTATGAAGCCCTTCACTTACAAACAAGACTTAAAACCATTTATTTAATGATATATTTTTATTTTTACACTGCAAATAAAATGATGCGAGTGGCATATGTCGCTTATTATAAAAACATTTCCCTCTGGTACAGACATCATTTTCTTTATTTAATTTCCCTTGTGCAATTTGAAATGGGCACATGATAAAATATTGGGTAAATCCAAATAACAACTGCACAAATGAGAGCCTGGGAGCCTGTCCATTCAATCAGGAATGCTATTTTCCCCCCTTGTCCCCTTGTCTCTCCCTTCAGGAGGCTTTATTTATCTAATGGAATGAAGCTCAGCTTGATTTACATCTCTGTCCATTTAATATCATTAATATAATTTGCAAACAAGATTGGGGAAAGGCTTCAGAAGGGTTGTAAGAGAATAGAAGATTTTTTTTTTTTTTTGCATCGATATGTTGTAAAAAAGGCTTTTGGAATGATTACAATTTTATTTTGTATTAATAAATCAGAAGATTAAGTACCATTCTAAAAGAATTTTGTTAGATGAGTTCAATCTCTAACTGTATTTCATTTTATAATGCAGCTATGCCATTACACAATTATGGGGCAATTATAAAAGACACCCATGTGTCAGTAAACATGCTTTGCCCTAACTCACTGCTCAAAGAGCACTTTATATTAAGTCTCCGCTTTCTAAATCAATACACAGCAATTATAATATAAAATACCATGAAGTAATGTCATAATTTGAAGTCATATTACATTATAATGTAATAGGATGTACTATAAAGTAATTCAATCTACTTAAGTATAACTTTTTGGGATGAAATGTACAATCGGTGTCTGGAGCCAACAAATCAGTGGACAGAGATAGCTTTCCACAGGAACCCTGAAAGAAACTAAATGTTCTTTTATCCAAATCAAAAGCACTCATGGAAAAGGTAAAATGTAAAATGTAACGTGATATGTGCACCTGTTTTACATGTTTACACGTTACAGCAGAAAAACATTAAATCTGCTTGTTGCAAACACATGTCCTAAGTAAGATTTAACCCTATAAAATTCATTTTGATGCTTCGCCAGCAAGAAAGCAGCACTGACTGTGAGCGTTGCTATAATCACAGCTCTGCTTAGGCGTAAGTGTTTGGATGCAGATGTGGTTTGCTCTGCAGGGACCCCGGTAGTCTTATTGTTCTGCACTGCTTCCTGCTCCTCCTGGGTCAGGGTCGAGGGACACAGTTCAGCCAGGACCTCCAGAGCTGCTCGATGTCCGGCCTGCACTGCACCGCTCATGTACCCGCACCACTGGGTGGCTGTCTCCGTGCCAGCCCAATGGATCCTGGAGACGACCGAAATCAATGAGTCACGAAAATACTAAACGTCAGCTGAGGAAAGTGAGGAAACCAATCACTGCACTTTATGATGGCTGACTTTTATGCTCCTGTTATGAAAGGCATTTATTGCTTATTTCCTTTTTGAAGAATTACATCTCTGTTCGCACAATTATTTACTGTCTTGAAACAAGTTATGAATACTTTTCTAAATGACAAATTAACTTGAGTGAAAAAAAAGGATGCTGTTGGCTGATAAGATCTCCCGCCTGACAAGCAGGCCTGTTTTCACTGAAATGAGAACGTACTATATACACTATATTATATATACCAATAAAATTCACACATTTCATCTTGTTATACAAAACATCAATTCCAGTGCTATAAAAACAATTCCTTATGAGGAATACTATGATTTCTTTCAGAATATGTCTGTGTTATAGTTTTTATATGATATATTGAATGACTCAGTGCTTTTTCTTTGATGGCAAAAACCGAACAATGCGAACAGGAGCACAAACAAAAAAACAAAACACTGCTTTTCCATATCTTATATTTGCTTTGGGATTTTTCAAACACACTGTTTTCTTCTAAGCAACACTTCTCAGCGCACACTGTTTATGTTGGATGTAATATGGATCTGTTAACTTAGTAATGCATGCACCCCCTGGAGTCAATTAATGCTTAGTTTCTGGCACCTCTTTTTTTTTCTTTTTTTTTTTTGCTCTTTCTCTTTTTCTTCTCTGTTTCCCTCTCAGCACACCATGACAATCCCTGGAGTGAGTGGGATGGGGCCCTTTACAAATTCTCAAAAATTATGACCACTTACAGCAAGCATCCACCAGGGATAATTACTTTAATCATACCATAAAAAAGACATCACTATCAATATTCAGGCATATACTATCCCATATGAAATCCCATAATTTGCCCATCATTACTGGAATCATTGAGTCATTGTATTATCACAAAGATCTTGAGGCAACCAACCAAGCCTGTGTGGGTTTTCTTCATTAGCTGTGCTGTATTTGTGTCAAGGTCATAGCGTCTCCTTGAGGATCCATTTCCTATATGGGGGTAGGCATGGGGATCAGGTCTACTGCTCCATGCTCCGGTTCTACTCACGTTATGTAATGAGCTCCCTCTGCTCCCTATGGAGTTAATGTCATTATGGAAATGCATTACCTGAACCCCCCCTTCTCATCTCTTTCTCTCTCCCTCTCTCTCTCCTTCGTTCAGCTTTGTGCATCTCCTAACAGGCCATTAGAAATGGATTATAGGGCGTTTCCCCATGAGAACACCATTTCTGTTGACCCCTTGTCCATTTCTTTAGAACTGGACTAATGTATGTCAGTGGAGGCATAATCACTCACACCGCTCTTCATTCTGCTCAGGTCAACGATCTGTAGGTTCTGGTATGCCTGTGGGCTGAAGTTCTTTGGTGGCAGGGTGGAGAACAGAGATCTCTCAAGGTATAAATAGAACGAACAGTATATTTTCTGCAAACATGATGTTTTCATCTAGCACACATCAAAATGGTAGGGGTGGGGAAAAAACTGATTCTCTTATGTATCGTGATTCTTTTTTTAACGATTTTTGAATTGAGTCGACACCCGAGTATCGTGATAGTATATTGATGGGCAGAAAGAGCTAAAAGTAGCAGTTTACTTCAAAAAGTCTATGTTTTTTGTACATGTACATTTTATTTAATACTTTATATGTAGTATAGCAACGATGGCGCAGAAATAAAACTCAACAAGACTGACCAACAATTGATGTGCATTGTTTTTGTAAATATGCTCCATGATATACAGTCCCTAGAAGTGTGTGATTCAACATTTTCCCATGGTCTAGTGTTCATAAAGCAAACAATAATCTCAGTAAATCATAATATCCTATCGCAATTCTTGTAGAATTGCAATACTTAAGAACTGCAATACATATCAAATAGGCACCCAAGTCTTGTTATAGTATCAATTCAGGAGAAGAGCATATCATCCCAGCCCTACAAAATGGCATTATTTACTCAAGTGTTGACAGTAAATTTATGTCTTACCGATTGATATAAAAGATAATTAATCCCTCACGCTGGTTTTCCCTCCACGAAATCCCTGTACACAACCATTTAGTGTTAACGAGAACATAGGCAAGGCGAATCCCAGGGAAACAGAGAGGTGTGATGCTAGAGTGTATTCATCACCAGTGTGTTGATTACCTGCCACAGGGTTTCCTCAAGCTGGGGTGGTAATATGTTAGCAGACCTGGTGCCATGACATTAACAGGGCACCCCCCGCTGTAGTCCTCCTTCGCCCAGTCCTGTAATACAGAGGAGGAACCACAATAACAACGCAGCGTTTCACAGCATGCAACAGCACGACTTTGTCTCAACAAAATGGCATTTTGATTGGTCTTCTCCAATCTCATCTAATTTACTTTCATAGCACGGCACACAAAAACATTTACTGAGCAAAGTGCTTTACAAGATAAAAGTAAATAAAAAACAACATGGAATAAAAGACATAACACAAAAAATAATTATAATAACAGCACACAATGTGGACAAATCAATACAGCCACATGACTAAAAAGGCTTTTCTAAACAGCTAAGTTTTTTAAGTGTTTTAAAAGATGACACTATCACAAAAATTGATGGTCTGAGGCAGGTCATTTCAGAGATTTGGTGCTCAAATTGAATAATTGTAAGGAATAATTACGGGAGCCTGGGCCTGAGGATCTCAGGCTCCGCGCAGGCACATACGGACACAGACGATCAATGATATATTGAGTTGCAAGACCATGTAGTGCTTTAAAAGTAATTAATAAAATCTTGAAATCAATCCTCAAGGCAAAGGGCAACCAGTGAAGAGAGGCTAAAACAGAGGTAATACGCTCAAGTTTCTGCGAGTTAATCAGAGGCCTGGCCAAAGCATTTTGTACAAATTGCAGGCACAAAGGAGAACTCTGACTTAAACAGTTTTGAAGAGCATTATTAATCAAGATGAGATACAATGAAAAGATGGGCAACTTTGTCCAGATTAGCAAAAGAAAGAAAAGATCTAATTTGTGTTAATGTTTCTTACTGGTAGAAGGGTTTGATTGAACAGCCCTCTTGACATGTGATAAAAAATAGAGATTTTAATGAAAGAAAAAGAAAATGCAAATTTATGGTTTCCAGTTTCACACTCACCAGTGGACTGCTTAGCTCATTTTTAACCAAAGTGAGAAAATTTGGAGGGCCAAAAAGGTCAACATTTGTTTTGTCTGCATTTAAAATTGGGGTACATGTGAGATTTGACATCTAGCAGAAGGTGAGGCTTTGAGGGAGAAGCAGAGTTGAGAATAATTTGTAAAGCAGTGGAAATGCACACTGTAACTACGTGGCCTAAGGGGAGTATATAAACTGAAAATAGTACAGGGCCCAAAACTGAACCTTGAGGATCACCACATGTGATGGGAGCCAGAGAGGAGGAAACACTAACAACAACTACAGAAAATGATTTTTAACCATGTAGGAATGTAACAAGAAGGTCAGCCCTTTGACTCAGCAGATTGAGAGGATGGACTGATTGAATGCAGCATTTTGCCAAGCTATCTTGAGTCTTTTACTTCAAATACTTACAGAAGTAACAAAGACCAAAAGATTTTAAAGGATGTAACTATCTAGGTTGTTTTAGTATTGATAAATAAATATCACATGACGTCTTTTAAGGAATACATGCTAAAAATGTTTTTAAATAATAACCTGTCAACATCAACCTCTCAGAAACTGTACAGTGAAATGAAATGAGCTTGTTTAGTGCAAGGCAGCAGGCTACAAAACAACCAGAGGGTAAAATGTGCCTGCAACCTGTGAGTGGGCTCATCAGTATATTTTTGATTTGAATTAATAATTCAAAGTTTGAAATGTTTAAACGGGAAATTCAGATGTATACTCTCAGTGTAAGAAAAACAAAAAGAAAAACTATAAATTCATGCTTCTGCTCAATACTCTTCATATTCATATAGGCTACAAGGTCAAATCGTGTCTTACCACTGTGCCATCTATCCACCAGCTACCTGCTCCTTTTTCTTTTCTAAGCTCTGACTTGCTGATGCCCTTTTCTATGATATTATGTTCCCTTTGAGTCTCGTAGCCAGACAAAGAAGGAAATTCATGCTCTCTCCCTTGGCATCCCTGCCCCAAGTTGCCTCAAGGCAATTGTTGCATGCCATACAACGCTTAAGTGAGGGAAAAGCAGCTGAGCAGGCCACGGGAACAAAACGCTAAAATGCTTCAAATGCACACGTCTGTTAGACTGATGTGCCCTTTGTCACATAATGCATCACGTAATGGAACCATGTACTGTGTGTGTAGGTGTAAGTGTTTGTGTATTTGCATTACATGTATACATCTTCAAGGATTCAAAGATTCAAGGAATTTTATTTATCACATTCATAGAATTATACAGTAAAACATGCAGAGAAATGATGGAGCTCTGTTTCTGTGCAAGATTAGCAGAGATTGAGTAAAATAAAAGCATAATAATAAAAAATAATGAAAATATTAAGAATAAAAACTTACCCTCTTTGCTTTGGGAAACTGATTTGTTCAGGGAGGATTTTTACCAACCCAAAGCATACAAAATAAGTGACTTGAGTTATTTTCCTTCACAACATAACTACTGTACAGAGATCAGCACAGTTCTGGCAGCTGTAATCATAATAAAAGCAGTTGATGATAATAAAAGAGAGAATGTAAGATTTGATTTAAGTACTGTCGTAATTAGCCACTCTCACAATAATTTTGTTGATTTTCAAGTTACTTCAAAGATCCTGAGGAACCCCACTTTGGATTTTGGCATCACAAAGTGATGTCTCAAACTAAAACATCATTTTTCATGAAGACATGGCCAGTGAAACACCTACTTTCTCTTCATAGTGAATGAATGATGCAGCCTCAGGGCCTAGGTACTTCACCAAACTGGCAACCACAGCTTCTCTTCTTTCTCTAATCTGCAAAAAGAGGAAATAACTGTCTCAATTTGGTTCTTATATTACATACATTTCTTCATTATTCTCAGAAATAAAGGAGCAGGCTGCTACAAAATGAATGCATATTCAAGAAACTGATCCAAGCTCGACACGGGGAGTTGCAATCAATGTGAATAACTCAAGGCTGGTCGGCACATGCCCCTGGTTGTGAGAAGGCACACATTGAGTTATGTACAGAGCAGCAGGGGCCTTGGGACCATTAAGGCCTGATCACCATAAGGCTGGATGACAGATGCTGCCAAATTGTCTAAAATCCCTCATCTGCATGTCGCCTGTACCTTTGCTCTCAGCACAGCTCAGTCTTGTGAGATAATTTGGAGTTGGAGCTCACTTTATTATACTCTTTACAGGAGAACAAGGATTAAGTGGAAGCATGATGCCAGATTGCTTTTGACAAGGATTTTATAAAAAGCCTCACTTTTAATTTGCTGCAGGACTGGTAATGGCATCTACAGAAAATCATATGAAATTATGTAGCAAATGAAAACATCCTTTAAACACCATGGGCCATTTTCACTCTGCACAGACAACCAAAGCAAACAAAAATGAACAGCAAATTCAACCCATGACCACAATATGTGAGAGCAATCTTGACAATTTGGGCTAAAATTATAAAATCACAGAGTGCTCGCAATTTTGGCTGCTAAATTCACTGCAATGTAATAACACACTCAAACATGTAGTCAAATCCTGCTTAAAAAACTGTCAATAATGTTTAAAAGCAAAATAAAACTTTACTCTCTCATGAACAAAAATAACATCTCCATGTCTAGCACAAAATAGAGGTTAATTATCTAGAACCCTGTGCAGCATGGCAGAAGAACACAGCTCCTTTGAAACTGTGCGGTATGCCAGGAGAAATGCCCAAACACCACCAGAGATAAATCAACATGACAGAGACTGATGCATTGAAGTCAGTGGCAACTATGTTAAAACATTATGATGGCTAGATGTAATTTTCCTGGTGAAGGAAAAGAGTTGCGACTAAAGAAAAATGCCCAACAGAGAAAGAGAAAGAGGGAAAGCGAGGAGGTGTGTGGGTGATGGTGGGTGCAGGCAGGGTGTCAGTGCAAATACACATGGGGTTCTCCATGTGTGGCAGTGGAAGAAAATGAAATTTCTATGATGATTTTCAGTTACTGACAGGATAAGTGAAATATGTTCCCATCATTTGACAACTAAGGCCCAATTTATTTTAATCATGTTTCATGCCGTTTTTGAGTCAGTTAGGCTGATCTCTGAACTAGTGGACACTATTTCACATATGAGACCATCTTCTAGCTCCTTGGATATTATACCCACTAAATTCCTATATTATCAATATCTTCTTGTCATTAGGTTGTTTACCTGAATATTTTAAGACTGCTTGTGTTCAGCCTCTGTTAAAATAAATAAATAAGTAAATGAATAACTAAAAACAGGTGTTGTTTCTTCTGCTCTCACCAGCTACAGGCCTATTTATAAATTATCTTTTATTTCAAAAATCGTGGAGATGGTCATCTCAGGGCAACTCTACATCGTGTTAGAAAATAATAACATATTTTCAGAAAAAAAAAAAAAATTCCAGTCTGTGTGCCTCACAGCACAGAATCCGCTCTTGTCAAGTTTTAAATGATATCTTGATAAATAGCAATCCAGGCAGGTGCTCAGTACTCGTGTTGCACGACCTCAGTGCAGCATTTGATACTGTTGATCACAGTATATTCTTACAGACAGATTGAGAAATTGGGTTGGTAGGCCTGCATCAGGGTCTGCTCTACACTTGTTTTCTTCCTGTGTGACTGAGAGGAAATGAATGAGTTTGTTTCCTCAAGGTTCTCCATCACTTGTGGTGTGCCTCAACACTCAATCCTGAACCAGTTCTTTTCCCTTATATATGCTTCCTCTGGGTCACGTAATTAGAAGATGGAAGGATGATTCATAATTGTACCTCTCGTTCAATAAATACATTGGCCTCTCTGCACATCTGTTTAAGAGACATTAAGAACTGGATGTCCAATATTTTTTTTTATTATTAAATTCAGACAAAACCGAGGCTCTTTACGTTGGTCCTGAGTATGTTTCCAGCCAAATTTTACCTGAACTTGCTTGTTTACATCAAAACTGCCTCAGGGAGTATTATTTGACCCAAATCTGAACAACATATTGTTCGAAGCTTGTCAACTCCAGAAATTTGATCTTTACTGAAAGACAGAGAGGACTATACACACTTTAATTTCAACTGGTCTTGACTGCTGTAATACCTTGTACATGTCTTCACCAAAAAAGAGATATAACAGCTCCATTGTCTTCAAAGTGCTGCAGGAAGGCTTTACAGTAAGACTAGAAGATGGGACCATATCTCCTCCATTTCACCATCTCTTCACTGTTTGCCTGCTGGTTTCAGAATTGATTTTGAGATTTAACAGATTAGTTCCAAGGCTCTGCCTGGCCTTGCCCTGATTTCAGATCTCTTTTTGAATCTTATTTTTACCGCAAAGCTTTTTATAACTGACTTTTATTTATTGCTTTTGACACGTCTGTTATTTATTTATTTATTTGTTGTTACGGCTAGATTTATTTGTTTTACCTTGCATTATCTTTTTATTATTTCTTTTTTTACTACTGTCACATTACACTTCTCTTTGTGGTTTATTGATTTGTCATTTTTCTTTTATCCCTAATGATTGTGCAATACTTTGTGACTTTGTTTTGAAAAATAATGCATAAATAAAAATTATTATTTAATTGTTTTAAGGGAGATTAGGTCTTCATGAATTAAATACCAAAGCCTTTGCAGCAAGAGCTGACATGTGGCCCTAATAATAAAAACACTTTGGTATTTCAAAGATAGCTTCATCACGACTAGACGTTATGTAGTTTGTATAACAGCCTGTCCTGTCAGGTATTTTTTTTAAAGCCATGGCTTATGGGATTACTTGTTTACCAATATAAATTATTAAAGATCAAGTGCCCTCTTACATTTTAATGAAGCACTCCTCCATTTTACATTTGCATGTTATGTCTCTGTTCCACCTTCCACCATGTGTCATTAGAAAGCTTACCACCTAGAGCTAAAAGTGTGATGCCTATGTTTTCATGGTTACATATCTGCTTACACCATAGACAGACAAAAGTGTGTCTAATTGCAATTTACATATACTACACAAAGAAATATGTTAAAATAAATTAAAGCACCAGTAGAAAGATGGATTTGAGTCACACAAATATATATACTTTGTATTTGAAAACTGAATAATTAAGAGCGTTAAGAAAATACACCTTAGGGTACATGGTAATTTACAGATGCCAGCTAAAACCTGTGATGATGACTCTCAATGTCTCCTGACAGAATTTTTCCTTATGCCATACAGCTGTGGGATAGATCAAACAAACGTAACACAAATGATGTAACAATATCAAAAACCCACCACATACCTTTTTACTTTTATTTATTTATTTATTTTTGGTGCCTCTATTCTCACCCGCGCCATCCCATATACAGAGCAAACAATGCACCTAGGGCCCCACTTTCCAAAGTAGCTGACAAGATTTTTACTCACAATCAATCAACATGACAGAAAATTAATATAAAGCTCATCCACATTTCGAATCAGACAGCTTTCAGGGTTACTTTTGTAGTTTTACTTTAGTTATTGAGTTTCCTAAACACCTTGGTCTGTATGTTGATAATTGCAAGATGTTGCCAGAATCTGTTTCTCAGTACATATATGGTCAGAATATAAAACTGAGCAACTTACATGAACTGAAATACACACATTGGAGCTGCTCCTATTTGGTCTTGGACTGTTCATGATGTCAGTTGCTGGCATGTTTTTACTTGTGCACATGTTCATTAAATCCTGAGCTTCACTGTCTTTCCTGCTCATATGGTGGCAACAAAGATTTTAGTTGCTGCTAAGACCACACATCTCAGGTCAGTTCATAGTTACTTTCAAGACTTTGCTGAGAGCATTTAGATTGAAATCTTTGGGCAGACTTCTTCTGTCCATCTACCTAGACCCAAGAATAAAGGTTACCAGGCTTTTGCCAGCAGGACCCATTAACTGTGAACCTATAAAACTAACCTCAGCATCTAATTCTGCTCTGTCTTTCAATTCATATTACAATTCTGGCATGAATTCTGTGCAAGTTTTTGGCTCATTTTTTATGTTCTCCATCACTTTTACATTAAATCTGACTTTTTTTTCACATGAATCCACCATAATTAGACATTTTGAGATCAGTTTTGTAATACCATTTGGGCCATTCACTTCAATTCTAAAAGGCAAAGATAATTCAATCAATAAAGTTAATCCATCACAAAGTTATTATTTAACATTGTATAAAGTTGCATGAACATGTTATCGGACTACAAAAAGAGATTCCATTCACCATTTCACGTTATTACACACATTTAGGGACCTAGTATCTGGAAGAATAAAGGTAAGTGGTAAGATAACACTTCTGAGTCACTAATGTCTGACTTCCACGTCTTCCTCTCCAAAATTAATTTCACAACCAATGGCAAACCCACCTTCTGTGAGTCACAGTCCCATTCATGCCAATTCAAACCACAGCAAGACGCTTCCACCAGCTATAGTCTGTAAAATGATTCAAGTCCTTTTGGTGATGCTTTTGTTCACTGAGAGCACATGTCTAATTTTAAAATCCTAATTGTTCATTTTCAAATTGGTATTCATCTTTTTTATTTCAGTTTTAAAGTTATATTTTGCTATTTATGATTTAATTTTCACATGTATTGTGGCATTTTTATGGCAATCAGAAAAGCATATGAGTTAGTGATTTCATTTTTCTGCACTGATGACATTTGGAAATGTCACAAAGGAATCAGTCTTTGATCATCCCAGTGAACACATCTACACCCTTTAATAGGTACAACTTGCAGGACCTTCTCTTTGCCTTCAGTACAGCCTGAATTCTTCATTGAGTGAATTGAACAGTTGCATATCTTGTAGATTTTGTGATAATATATTCATGCAACAAAAATCTCATTCCTGGTGGGGTTGCAATGAGTTGACATCTAGTGACTGTGTGGGTCATTTACTAAAGTTTACTAAAGTCACTGTAATGTTCCTAAGGACATCCTGAGATGAAGCATTCTTCAAAAATAACACATTATCTTCTCAGAAGTTTCAATTGACAAGGGACAGACTGTGACCATGAAGAGATGCAGCTCGTCAGCAATAATGTTTTGTGGAGGCATTCAAATGATGTTGTACTAAAGGGACTAAAGGTGTCAAGAAAACATTCCTAATATAATTACCACACCATTGTACATAAAAATGGTGTACTTGGCGTTAATTATTTAGCATATTTCTTGTTTCACATCACAATGGGAGTGGTAGACTAAGTTTCACCTGTGTAAAGAAAGGCTGAATCATCCATGGAATCTGTGTATCATAATATTAACATGGAAATGCCTTGATAATGGATAATATTCAGACATTATTCATCATCTGAGGAGTGAATCTTGAATGCCATTTAAACCCAATTTATGAGGCCTGGTTCAGGCTTTTGTTGCAGCTTGACACACAAGCTCCATATGAATGCAGATGAGCCATCTGCATACCTTGACATTCACCCTTGTCACTCTTTCATGACAATTATGATGCCTGAAAACTCCTGTACATTGTATGAATGCTAACAGTGAGGCAGATGTAACATTGCAACTTTTAAAGAGAGGGCTGAAAGAACTCACTGTGCCTTTTAAAATGTCCAAAACATAGGTTTCAGTATGTGCACAAGTCAAATAAGTCTTAACTGTATTTTGGTAGGGAAATGGCACACTACTTGCAAAAAATCAGTGAGACGTTCATGGTGGGAACACCACTCAGGTACACTGTCAACGTATGGGCCTCAAATGACCATGTTTAGTGCAAAGAATCACTCCAAACAGAGGGATTTTATACACCCAACACAGACTAGATCACCTGATTATGTCACATGGGAGCACCGACAAATCACTAGCTAGGTAAATCTCAAACAGCTCATGTATTGTACCAGAACCAATAATATCATAATCACAAGGTACTTGAACATTTTCTGTTCCAGAGGTTGCTTTAAAGATACCTATGTTGAAAAAATAAACGTTGGAACCATAATGAACAGTAATTACTGTACATCACCTGTCAGTTAAAATGATAAAGTCCTGTGTATCAACAACCATACTTCTTCTATATGAACAAACCTGCTAAATCTGATTAGTATTACAGTAATGCATTATCAAAAGGTTCAGGGTTACACTACAGAAAGGTAGGATGGAGTTCTTCATTAAGGCACTTTGTTTGCACACAGTCCATACAGTACATCTACCTCACCTTACACTGTTACTCGTATGAGTTTTTGTATTTTACAGAATTTGAGACTAAAACTGTGTCCCATATAGCAGCTGAACGGGGGTGGGACATCCTTAAAAGTGTCTTTTCCGATCTTGTTTGCTGAGAGGACATGCCAGAACCTGTTGACTAGGACCTTGTTGGCTGTTGACTGTGTAAATAGCACAGCAGATGCTGCAGTAGTCTTAGCTTCCTTCCGGTGCTGTGACACACTATTTGACCTCAATTCCAACCACTGATCAGGATATTTCATGTCTAAGAAGTGACTGCAGATTTTTGTGCCTTTCCTTAGTAATGGTGGGAATTTCAAAAGTGTATAATGAAAGGATGTCTGATTTTCATAAAGTTTGTTACCTCGCCCACCTTTATGTGTCACTCTCACTTCTTTGGGAAACTGCCTGAAAGGAAGTCTGGAGAGTGTCAATCACATTTGTACATTTTATCCATTTGTATGGTCCTTTTTTTTTTCCTTTCTCAATTTCTTTTGATCTGGCCTGTGGAAACACCACTACAAAACTCCCAAATATCTTTTCCCCTATTGTGACTCAGCTTCTTCTTTTACTAAACTTTACAAATCCAAGAGATACTGCAAGGGTTAAAGGCATTTTGCAGCTTTTTGTTTTGTGTTATTTTTATACATCTGTACAACTAGCAGTACTGTACTTCACTACAGTCTGTCTGGCCTTCTTTCCATCTTTTTGATACTAAAACTGTTTTTACGTGTATATCTTTATATCTAAATTAAATACATGGATATATCAGAGGACTTCTGTTGAATGAGGCAGTGCAGTGTCCAGGGTTAATTCAGTGAAAAGAGTGTCATTTTTCACTGGGTTACTCACACCTCAATAACAGTTACCAATAATGACATTATTCAAGCTTGTTAAAATTTATGGAGCAGTTTCTTGAAGAGAACAGTCATGAAGAGCAATCATCTTTGCTTAGATTATGGACAAGACAGAATAAACAGGGGACAATTAACTGACCTGCTTGTTGATGACAAGGCTATTTCTGTCAAGGGTTTCCAAGTGGCTAAGGAGTGCACAGAAAGTGGAGCTTTGAGCCTTTACTGCAAGTCTCACTTTGCATTTACTATCAACTTATAAACAATTGCAAGACATCATGCCATCTGATGAACAAAAAGTTATCATTGACTACTCTGCCCTCCCTACCACTTACACTAAAACATATTTCATGGGGAAAAACCAAGCCAGTAGCATATGTTTGGAATGTATTTTTTTTTTTTTCAACACAGCTAAGAGGATGATCATCATTACTAAATCCCATCCATCTCCTAAAATATGAGCCTAAAGCCCCTGTTTAGCTTGAAAAAGTTTCAGGGGTAAAAAAGAGCTGGAAGCTTGAGGTGTGTGCAAATGCCAAACTAAGCCCCAACTAAAGCCTGGGGTTATGCATGGGAAAATAGCAAGCCCTGACTGGCTTTTTTTTTTAATTAATTAATTAATTTATTTATTTATTTTACTGCATGCCTGCTTTGAGCAATTGTATGGACGGGAGGCTAGCAGATGGGTCACAAGTAGAATACATGAGCACTGATAATGACATTAAAAGCTCAAGATATATAAGTACTGATCATTGTTGCTGTTCCCATCCATTCATCAACAATCTGTTACCTCTCTGGAGCCCCACTGAGAAGCCTGCAGTCCAGCGATGAAGCCTACCAACGCAGCATTACCGCTGGGGCTCGTGGCATCAAAGGTAACACTGAATGGACAGTCTCTGGAAGGCTGTGCTACTATCTCACCTGAGAAGCCCTTCTCTCGCCAGAAAGCCTACAGAGAAACAGAGAGTTTCACAGTGTCACAATATGTAAATAGCCACAGTAGCCCAATAGCTCCAACTTAACCAAAAATTAAAGCATGAAGTACCTGTGGTTTTTAGTGTGGTTTTAGTAGTCATTGAGTATGAAGTGTTATCTCTTTTGGCCTGGCCTCCCTGTCGAACAGAAGAAACTGAACTCCGCGTTGGAAGTCGAATGCAACTTTTTGACACATTAACCACACATGTACAACTCTATACTGTAGAAATGTAAAATGTGTCAAATGATTTCTACACTAAATCATACTTGCATGGGTGGCAGCGTCACCTAGTGGTTAAAGGAAACGTAAATACTAAAGCATATTTTTGAGGTTGAAATCAAAATGATATCTGAGATAGAAGGCAATAATACCAGGTGTGACCTTCACATATACATGCAGA
>OMKZ01042220.1:0-16391 GCA_900302535.1 Neoniphon sammara | reverse complement strand
CTTCAGAGACTAAATGAATCCTGTCTATATAGCTGTGACATCAATAGGATTATCCAGATACAATATTCACAGAAAACATTTGGGGAATGAAGAACATGCAGCGTTATAGTCATTTGTAAAAGAATGATTGTTTTGGATGTTTGTTTTGGATGTTTGTTTCTATATTTGTGCCTTACATCGCATTATTCACATACACATCTGTGCACGTGTTTAGTCTTTTTTTTTTTTTTTTTTTTTACTCACTGTTTTGTAGGTGATGATGAACTTAATCATGTGGCCCACAGGCATGTTCTGGGTAAGGAACTCTCTTTGGCTGGGCAGAGCTGGCTGGTACTGGATCTTGGCTGGTGACAAAATAACAGTGCAAAGACACAAATAGACATGCGTGATTGTCAAAAATGATGTATTGCATTAAGCTGTAATGGTAGGTTATTTTTTTTAACTTGCCTATAGTTTCGTATGTGTAACATAGAAGCAATGAAGAAAAGAGCTAGAATTGAATAATCAGCAAACAAAAATGTGAGAGGATATTACAGAGCAAGCATGTGTTTGAGAGTGACAGAAAAAAGAAAAAAGAGGCAGATCAGAGAAGACAGATAACCTAACGAATCCCCTTATTGATCAGTACAGCTTCATTTTCATCAACTAGACTCAGGTAAACTGAATTAAATGCTCTAGTGACTGCAGCTGGTACAATGATTTTGCTAAGAAATCCCTCTGACTTGACGCCACTGTGGTTGTTCATGTGCTGCTGACTACTAATTGAAGTATTTACACTTTCAAGGGTCCCAATTCTCTCTTGTAGATGAGCGGTCAGATAACTTCATCAATATCGCCAGAGGTTGTGCTTTTGAGTGTAAGTCACATACGAAGAGAAGACAGACTGTGTCAGTGCTCGCTCTGGCAAGTGAAGTGACATCTGGCCAAAAGCCAGGCTTTTAACAAATGAACTGGTGGAAGATGTGAAACATCGTTTAGAAACTGTCAAGGGGCTGTCAGCAACTCCAAAATAATGCCTTTATGTTAAGTAAAATTGATGAGCCATAAGCAGTTACGATGAAAAACTCTGACATGATAAGTGGCTCAAACCTAATTTGACATGGTCACTTAGACATTCAAATGACAGCAGTGTATACATGACATAAGACCTGTCAAGAAGTGTCATATCCATAATGCTGCTTGTTTTGACACCAAAGCCGGCTAAGTTAATAGCAGGAAATGCTCTCTACCTCGTTATTCGTCAAGCTGGTCTGACGTTAAATTGACGACAGCTCAGTGAGATGTTTCTGCGTCTACATCTTTTTGACGCAAATACTCTTCAGAGACACATTATTCTATTACAAATTACACATTATTCACAGTATTCCAGTATTGAACACACAGATCTACTGTGACATATCTATAGCCAGACATCAACTTAGCATCACAGCTTATTGAACTTGACTTTGAATGAACAAGTTCAGTAGGCTGGTAGTTTATTTAAATTACCATTACTGTATGCTTAATGTAATAGCTGAGCATACAGAGCATGCAAATACATTTATATTGTGTTTCTGGAGCTGTTTTGCTATTTGGTGTTTTATTTTTGTTATTCTGTGGCAAACTAGCCAAAAGTGAATCCATTTACATCACTGGGAGATATTCTCAACACAGCTTAAGGGAAAAAAAAATCAGTGATTTTAAATGGAAATGTTAGCTGTCAGGTTTCAGTGTCGATAAACAAACGGAGAAATCCAGCGCTGAAGAGACTGAGCACACTTCTTCCATTAAGCATCACTGTAGCCGCGCTGTCGCACACAGCAGCTGATCAGACTTAGCACATTGTGATTGGTGAGTTTACCAATAGAATTACACACTAACAAAACAAAACAGCACCAGAAAGACAATTAATATTGTCAATCCCTGTTTAAAACAGTGTAAACAGTGTCTTAGGCTATATTTTTTTCTTTAAATACAATACACAGACTCAATGCAGAACACTACAGACCATAAACATCTACTACTTTTTACATGAGGATTCCACTTGAATAAAACCATAATACAAGGATACAGCTTGTTATGCCTGAAAGCTGGAAATTACTCAAGGATATTAAATAATCAGACAGAAAGTAATTGAATGTAACTAAGAATTTTATGTCCTTTTCTTCTCCAGCACACAAATAAAACTTGTTCAGTTAAGAGGTTCTTGAGTTCAACTGGAGTGGGGTATGGTCGTACTTAAATAGGCAATGCTGAAATACATTACAGTCTTGAGTAACATTCATTACAGGTATAAACAGTAATATTTGTATTGTCTTGAGCACCAAATGACCATAATATATCAGCAGGGGTTTGTAAGTGGTGTTGATCAAGACATGGCCGCTCACGTGGAACTTTACATATTATGAATCAGTTCTGCACAAATGATTCAGTAGATTACATGGCATTAGTTACTGACGAAGGTTTTCAAATTTATGAAGAACTTTAGGGAACAATTGTCACAATGTGAATATAAATGTTTTGAATTACCATGTGTGCCAGGGAGTCCGTGCTTTTTAAGCATGACCACATCAGAGGACCGCCAAGTTTTTAGCCAATTTAACAAATCATGTTGCCTCTAAAAGACAAAATTCTGATTTGGGTAGCTTTCTCAGAAGCATTCTCATTTCACAGCTCATCAGATTTTTTTTTCTTTCATTTCTTTGCCATATTTGGAAATAACTACATGCTCCACGGTGTTCTGATAACTGGCTCCTGAGCCCTGACTTGTAGGACTCTGTTTCCCCCAAAGTGCTTCCCTTTCAGTCTGTTCACTTTCTGTCCATCTTAATCTCCCTCTCCTTTTTAAAAGACTGTGGCATTTGATCCTCTCCCCCCTCACATTTTTGAATCTACCTCTCATCACTGCATAACTTTCACCTTGCTTTCTCAGTTTGCTCTGCAGTGACCTATGAGGCAAACACATTTACTGTAGCCTCCAGCAAGGGTACAAATTTTTCCATTACTTTCTCACTCTGAACTTATAACATAGCACATAGGCACTTTCAGTGTCTTTCACTGTCAAATGGATAAGGAAAGCGAAACATGAAAAGCCACTCAACTCAAGACATAACATCAAAGGGATGATCATTCATAGATGCGGTTTTAGAATGGCAAATTATAAAGAGTAAAAACTTTAGCTACTATAGTATATTTCAAAGTTTCTTCGTACAAAAGTTTAGTCCATGGCTAGTCTAGCTCTTAGAAATACAGGATGAAAGTTCACATTGGGAAAGTTTTTTTTTTCCCTTATATGTTGCAAAATTACATCATCTCTTTCGTCCAGATATTAATCAATACACAAGATGTGATTAAACAATCCTTTGTGCCATAATGCAGATTGAGTATCCATAACAGCATTCAATTCAGAGTGATGCATTAACCTACAAATGGATACACTAAGTCTATCAGACTACACTGTTATAAATCTACAGGACCATAAGACAGCACCACTGACTAACCACCTATCTAAAGATTACATCATAAACATGATAACTACCAACTGTTGATCTTACAATAGTTTTCAAATTAATCTGACTTAGAAATAGAGCTTTGCCATTTGCAACTAATCTACAGTGAACATCTCTCTACCGTTCCCCCTAACAAGTAATTTCAAATCAGCATGACAAGGACTTTGAGCTGCAGTTACTGCAACTTCCACAGGGTTTTCACATCTGTTACTACAAGAAAAAAAGGAAAGAAAACACAGACTAAACACATACACAGATACATATATGCTTTATGTGTCTGTTGTAAATCTAAATTAACTGAACAGCAGTAGTCAAGAGTTGAGAAAACCCCAAAATCTATTGTATCATGTTGCCTTTTCTCCACATTTTTGTTTTTACAGTGCACATGTCAAAGTGTGTGTGAGCATGGATATGTCTTTGGGGTTATCGATTGGCTACCTCCTGTTATAGATCTTTCATTAAATTGGGATGTTGGCACTTCTAGAGAGGTCACTAGTTACCAGAACCAATAACTTCTACGCTCTAGTGTGCACCTTAAACAAGCACATTATTTCAACTGTTTGCAGATGCCCTGCTGGGCCTGCTGGCAGCGCTAGAGAGAAGGTCACGGGGTCTCCAAAATTGTTAGGTGTCATCCTCTGTGTTCAGTGATTCCTTAATAGCTGGAGGACATTTTCCAGTCCCTTTGTAGTGTACAGTGTACAGTGAAATAAGAAATGACTTTCTCACTTTGTTATCTAGTTTTGCATATGATAATGTGTGCTATTTTAAGGGATAATTCCAATCTATTGTAATATGGGCCATGTTTTCCTAGTTTCTGCTATAATGATTAATTGATTTCAACACAATACAAACACACAAAAATATTTTATGGTTATACTGTGGTTACACATATTCAAATAGCTGTAGTTATGACATGGCATCCCAGTACTACAGCTCAGGTTGAAAATAACTGGAATCTATGAATTCCCCTGGGGTCACATGGTAGAAAAAATAAATCCATATGCAAAGCTGTCCTCTCAGTTTACAAAAAGTGTATGCTGTTATGAATCTGTATTCTCAGATTTGTAAAATGTAGCCTCAGATTTACTGTATCTGTATCTGTATCTTTAGATTGAAGTATCCTCATTTTGAAGTACTGAGGTATACATAGCATTATATAACATTAGCATTGACTGGCTGACGCTATACCACCATCCAACTTTGAATTGCACCACATGCATGAGGTCCTTTCTCTTTTTGCAGAAAGAGGTACTCTGAGTGCATGGATTGTGATCCGAGGGTATTGATTTGTAATCCAAGGATCCAGTTTACAAATCTGAGGGTACAGATTTGTAATTCAAGGGCAGTTTACAAATTCAAGGGCATGGATTCATAATTCAAGGTTACAGTTTATGAGTGCAAAGATTTGTAAACTGAGAGTACAGATTTGCTCAGTGATTTATTTTTTTCTACCATTTGACACCATGGAAGCTCTGCAGGAATTATCCCTCAGGCCATACACATTTAATTAGGTGTTAAGCAGATTCCCATTTCAAAAAAGTGAGGCAAGTGAGTGAAAAAAATTCACCTGTCAATCTCCTTGGCAAATTTTAATCCACCATTTTAATGAAGGTTTTTGCTCTTTGCTCATTATGAGAGCATGGAGACGGTGATGAAAAACTCATATGAATGAAATACTTGGAGAACCTACAGTGCTATAAATGGAGCACCATTTGGGGCATGTCTTCCTCCACGTTTTGCTCAGCCCTGACCTTTATTTTTTTCTCAACATACATCAATGACCAAACACCACACGTTTATATTAATCGGATCTCATTTATATCATCTGTACCCCCTTGCAGCCACATCACTAGAATTCAAATGAATCTGCTATGTGTCTCTCTCTGCTTAAGCCCCATATAAGATGAACCTGCATTACAACAGTTAATGCAGTTCATATTTCACTTCATGATCCTTTGAGCCAGACAGCTAGCAGTCACACAAGGGAACCGCAGCAGAGTTCAACAGTCCCTTGATGGGTAAAGTCATTCGCAACAGGAGATCAAAGGTTGCCAGGTCGAGCCTATGATACAAAGGTCTTGTTTTCTCTGTGGCTGCCAGCGAACGCCTACCAGGGGATCACCTCGGTCACGCCGCTTTAGGTGTAGGTGTATGTACAGAGCACCCCTTCAGTCCCAGTGCAGCTCCACTTGACACAGATGATCAGTAAACCCTCTGGCCATTGTCAACACTGTCACCCATGTTGTCTCTCATGTTAGAGTTTACTGCTGCATTAGAGCAGCGCCGACCTGACACCCTAAACTTAATGTTCGACCTTTTTATTCACCTCAGTGCTCAGACAACTGCTATGGCGACTCATAAGTTAAGAGATAAAAATAGTTTAATCTTATCCACATTTGTCCATTTCAAGAGAAGTTCAAATTGGCTTTGGAAACCAGGGATCTCCGCAGACTTACCAGGTATGGCCTACAGCATATGAGTTGGCCACATCTATGAATCATCTAAACAACTAAATTAAATTTGAAGTAATGGCCACTCTTCATTTGAATATTGGAGTTATATACAAGAGTTATATACAATTATTTAAGTATCACCACTTATATCTAGCTTTTTCCTTTGACTCAGTATTGTCTTAATTGACTAAATGGACTTCTGTACTCTTGAAACTTTGATGACAGACAAGGCCATATGGCCATGCCCTAGCCTTGTGAGCCAGCCAAATTTTGTTTTCACATTGTGAGATACAGTATGTCTAACTACCAATTACGCTGGTAGCATTTAGAAGGCAGGCTTGTCCAAATCCAGACAGACCAATCAGTTTCACCCTGACACCCTGATGAGGATCTGTGTTTTTTGGCCTAAATGATCTTTTTGTTGATATGTAATAATTAAAGACATTTTTGACATGTGAAAGAGGAGTCGCCTTGGTCCTTACTTGTTTTGTTCTCTGAATTCTTTTGCCTTACAGACCAATGAGCACGCTCTTATACTACTGGAACCCACACTGTAAACAACGCAGTTATGGATATGGGTTTTGTTTTTTTGGTGTCAATTTTTTAGATAATTATGAGAGCATGAGGCAAATACATAATAACGATGTCATTGGACAATTTTTCCCATCTTTGTCAAGTGACAGTCCACATCAAGGGGACTGTAACTATTTGTGTACATTTCCTCATATTTGTGTACAAACTTATGACACATTTATCAATCATTCGGAGCCATGGCATTTCCCTCCTACCCATATGCATATGTTGATGAATGCCAATAACTTCTAAACTGGAAGAGTTAGGGTTAACCTCGATTATCATATATAACCATAATCACCCTGCCTCAGAAACACCATATAAGGCACAGCAGATCACCCACCTACTCACATTCACCTGTGTGAAATGGCATTCAACAGGCAGAAGGATTTCTCTGAGGCAGAGGTGGAAGTCGGGTCTTTATAGCTGCACACTTGATTTGTTTCTATGCCTCACTTGTGAGTTGCTTTGGATAGGAGCGCCTGCCAAATGACTAAATGTAAATGAACATGATAATTAGCAATGTTCAGCAGAGCAACAATACTCTTCAATAGCAGGAATGCTACCGTTTATCCTTCACAAAAACAAATAAAATTAAAAAAATAAATAAAAAGTCTGGCAGCAAATACTTACATAATTCAAGTGTTTCATCTTCACAATTGTCCAAGAGGTCAGATGAAAATGCTTTGATATGAAGCTTGAAAAAATAGTTAATTAAATGACAATAAAATATCAGCATGAAGCCAAATTATCAACACCACAGGAGGAGGCAAATGAGCATCTGATAACATTTCCAAAACCAATGAGCGCATCAGTGAGGTTATTCGTGAAGTATCTTTGTCTGGAGTGATTCCAGGGGAGGACAGTGACCTTATCTGGATCATCACCCACACAGAGGAGCACCTGTCCTGTTTGGAAGGCGGGCTACACCTATAAAGCTGAATGAAAATGTATTCATCTTACATTTACCCAGAAGAATTTAACCTCCTCCCACTCCTTTATGTTTCCGGCTTTTCCCTGTAAATATATTTTTTTTAATCACATCCCTTTTTTATTCATTTATTTATTTATTTATTTGTCATGGTTCTGTTCTTTGGACTCGTTTTCTTTGTGTTTTAGACTCTTTATCATGGACTCTTTGTGTTTTGGTTTTCTGCTCCTGTTCTGTGTGTCCCTCCTGTTTATAATAGGCTTTAGTTATTTTATTTTGATTAAATGGTTTGTAATCAGGGCACCCTTGAAAAGGAGAGCTTGCTGTAAATGGTTTATTTTTATTAAGATTTTTTTTTTCTGCTTTATTAGACAGTGATAGTAGAGATAGACAGGAAAGACATGGTAGACAGAGGGGATAACATGCAGCACAGGCCCTGGACTGGAATCAAACCCAGTCCAGGGCCAACCCCAGGCCAGTCTGGGACACAGACTGGCCTTTTTAGTATGTGGTACCTGCTCTACCAGGTGAGCCAATGGGGCATCATCACATGACTTTTAATCCCAGCCCCTGTAATTACTGCGCAGCTCTCCTGCTCTAATAAGGTCAAGGGAGGTTTGTGGTATCAACAGGGCTCTGGAGAATCTGAACAAGTTAGAAGATACTCATATCACTCTCTGCAAAAAAAAGTCAGCCTGGTGAAAGCTTGGACTCACAGTGTTTTGGCCCCTTAAATTATGTTTGACATCAATTAGCCTAATTTGTCAAATCGAGGCAAATTTTAAAAACAGGATGTCCCCTCTGAATAACCTGTTTGGTATAACTCAGACTATTTTAGGCTGAAGCTTAACAAAGTTTTTCTTGATTTTCCTTGACATTTCAACATTTTAGGATAAATTATGGTTAAATTAAGTAGTGTTGCAAATTGAAAAAAAATACTATAATACTAATAACTAATAATGCTATTGCTGCACAACAGTGGTTATTGGTTCGTTAGCTATTATTCCCTAACTCACAGACTACACTGTTCACATTTTTGAGTCAAAGCTGAATTGCCATCCCCTGCAACAAACTCAAGCTGGAAGCTGATTGGTCCGACGATATCTAGCTGGCTTTCACAGGATTACCCTTGCCTGTGGAGATGACAAAATTACTACCCCAGTCTGTATCCTCTACGCTTCCACCTTTTACTGCTTTCCTCACAATGAGACTGGGAGCACTGGCCAAATCCATCCCTGTGAAGAACGCCCTGTCAGTAAATGTCAGCCCGGCTCAGTGTCATGAAGCAGTTTCATCTCATCAATCAATGACACTCACCTTCTTGACCTCAAATGTTGTGGCTCCTCTTGGTGCAAGTTCAGGTCAACTATTGCACTTAACGAGACAGCACAGTCTCTCAACTTTTGTTTCATGATAGATCATTGCTTTCTAACTCCATGGATGCCATGGCATCACTTTCAATAACTGTTTCGTCCTCTTTGGCCCATCCATTAGATACTGTACTCTCTTAACAACATGCAGCCTGTTTGTTAGCAACAAATAATGGCTACTCCTCAACTTATGTATCAGACAGTGGCATGAGTATCCATATATCAGACCATCTATTTTCCTAGACCAGCAGCTCTATTAGCAGGTGTTGCAAGCACCTCCTTCAACTGTGGTTGTTGGGTTGCCATATCTTTCTGCTTCCCCCAACCAGCAGCCTCCTCCTCAGATTCCTCCTCAGCCGGTCTCAGCGTCCAAACTGCCAAAGTTTCATGACTAACAGCAAGCAGGAGTTCAAAGATTTGATGGTGGCCCTCAATCGCCTTTTGAATCCTCATATTGAACTCTTAAAACTGAGATTCATCAAAACGTTTGCTGTCTTAATGGGGTATCTCATATTGTAAGAAGGCCACCTTATAGCTAAGGCATGCAGGCACTATCCCAACATTATACTGCTGCTATGCAAGCTTTTCAAAGTGAGATAGCCTGCAGCATAATGAGAGCTCCAGATTTCAAGGGGGATGTTAAGAGTCGTTTCTCCTGTTGACTCTCAAAGTAGACTGTTTGGGAATATTAATCTCTTTGCAAGGTTGAGGATGGACAGCTGTCATGTACTAGTCATACTGACAAATTACCCAGCACGCTTCCAAGGATTTACAGGGATAGCCTTGTTCAGCACTTGCAGGTTTGAGGCAGGCTGCACACCAACTGCCTGAATCCCTACGACTGGTAAGTACAGTATACGGCATCTTTCCTTGAAAACAGCACAGTGGGTGGCTGAGAAAGCATCGACTCTGTGAGGCAGTCCTCCGCCCTCCAAATCCAAAGTTGGGACAGCAAATAATATGATCAGTGACAAAGACAGTATATAGGGGTAAAACAGAAGATTTCTAAGACAGAATTCAAACAAAAGTCAGGCTAATGCTTTGTCTGGCTGTCAGTGAGGCAACTATGATGGTAGAGAGTCTGTTTAAAATAACATTCTTCTTCCCTTTGTTTATGTATGTGTGTGTTGTCTTGGCCAAATGGGTGCCTCCATTCTGTGTTAATGGGACAAAGGCATCAGACCGACCCAGCCAATGATTAAGATTAACTAAATGCTTAGACAAAAACAATAGACTCACTTCACTAAATGCTCCATGGGATTATTGGAATTCACTTTTATGCAGTTGCTTCTCTCACCTCTCCTGACTCTATAGTGTTGCCTCATTCTCCCAGTCTAGACTCATGCACAGTTTCTGAGGTTTTCGTGGGCAAGTCTCCCACACAAGTCTAGTTTAATTTCAAGCAGCTGTCTATCGCCTTAGTCCTTGCACATCTGCCCGAAACTGTGGCGTCTTCCTTGCAGCGATGGGAGAGTGATGTGTGTCAACAGTTCCAAGTGGTGTTCTGTAGTTACAGGAAACTGTCATTTCCCACAGTGATTTTTGTCCTCGTGTAATGAGCTGTGGGCTTGTTGTCTCTGTGACAGCATTATGAGGAGACAGTGTACCGGATTGCACATTGCCTGTTTGTTCAATCCACACAGTGTTTTCCGTGCCATTTCCCGTCTCACCCCACTTCCCCCTCATTAAGTGTTCTCATCACAATATTGTTGTGAGGGCATGTGAGTAATCATATCTGTGAAATTAGTTTTGATACACTTTTGATGTTGCTCACTGTCTCTATGGATGAATTCAAAACCCATAAAATTGTTGAATAGTGTGCTGGAGGAGGAGAGGGAGAAACATTTACGCTTACATATCAACATGTGGAGCCTATTGTTCTACTGGTGCTGAGGGGGGTATTTTTTAGAGGAAATTGTCAAAAATATCTGCATTTAATTTTCCAAGTCATGTTTTTAGAATTCTAATGAATGAAAATGATCTTGCTGCTGGTTTCAAGCTCGCCACCTGTGTTGCCTCTAAAATGACTAATACTGCAGCTTAAAGTATTAAGCCTGAGTGTATCAATTGTACATTCACAATCTCCAGTGATTCAAAGCAACCGGGCTAAGCTAATGACAATGCCGCACAAACGACAAAAGAGGACCCAATCTGCTTAGACCTATAAATGAATTTAGGCTCAGAGGGGTGACTCTTGAAGTGCATGACATCTGTGTGCCCCCCTAAAGCATTAAGAAACTCGTGTACTTACAGTTAAGTGGTGGAAATTCAATATTAAAATTAGCCGATGATCCCCTACACACACACACCCCTCTTGCACACACACAAAAAACTAAGTGCCGTATCACAGAGGTCATACACAATTGTCAATCCAGACAGTTAGATGGAAGTGTCAGAAGACAGAACCAGAAAGTAAATGAGCGAGAGAGAGAGAGAGAGAGAGAGAGAATCATCTTCTTTCAGTCAGAATTATTTCCATATTCAACTTATACCACTTAAGCGCAAGTACACTGACTCACTGTAAGCTCTGCTCCACTTTTGTTGTTTAAAAAGCGAGTGTAAAACTAAGTAGCTCAGCCAACAAGACCCGATATGGTAATCAGAGTACTATTTATAGTAGTGATATAGTAAAAATCATCCTCATGCGCCTTCTGTTTTTGCATTAAGAGGTTACAGTTTCAAGTAGAAAAGCTGCATGTTTCAGGGTTCTTTTTTGGTTAAAGCTACTAACAGAACAATCCTTTTTTTTCAGAAAAGCCCAGGATGTATTTTTTTTCCTAAAGAAGCTTTACAACTGATCAGCTAAGACAGATTAATCAACAAAATGGTGACAGCAGAAACAACACGGCCGTACTAAAATGTGATAAATCAGCCATATAAAAAGTTATTCATGTTTACTGCACAGGTAAACAACTAATCAACATACTTAGTGGTTGTTACCCTGTGTTAATATATTTTATGTCTTATCAGAGACTTTCCTACCTGAGACAAAATGCTTGCTGCAAGGGCAAGAAGTTTTACTGGTCACTGATCTCTGCAACTAGCCAGTCCCCACATTCACTCTTTCCCCCATCTTTTATTATAGTAATTACATCATTTGTGTGAGGCAGAGCTCTAGTTTCTCAGAAATGTTTTATTGAAATGAGTTCATTAGACTCTGTATCTATATCAGTGAACATATGCATTATAATAGCCATTGGGGAAAATGACACCACACAGTATAGAAAAATAATAGCGGTCAGAGAGTAATTGCCTGAGTCAGAGCTTCTCTGTGGCACTGCCAACTCATTCCCAACGATTAATGACACCACTACTTCTCTTTAGACTTCTGACAGGTTGGCCGTGCTGTCTTTGTTTACTACGCTCCCCTCCCGGTCCAACAGATTCAACTCTATTTCAAAGACACACACTTCCCATGCCGCTTGTCATAGACTCTCACTGAATTATGCGGAATGAAAAGGAGTGGACCCACTGACACATTATAGCCACTTGATAGGATGTTGATTATCATCGTTGGGCGATCCAAATGAAGTGTGACCTCTATCAAGATAAGCAGGGTTAGAAGTTTTGTTGGCAAATGATATCAGATGTGTAAACTGACACCACTGGATCTCAGCCCATAATTCCACAGTGTTATGAATACCAATTTTATGAATAACCGGTCCTGCCATTTCTAAACAATAATGCATTATGAAGCACTGACTCTTTTGTTTAAAATATGCAGTTTTGCTGTGATGACCTTGCTGTGATGTTCTGATGTCTAATATGTGCCACAATGAACCTGCATACAGGCACTGGGGTCAAGCCAGCTGGAAAAAAAAGAGCAGGACTTCATTTCATTATAACTTTATGATGACTTTTTCACTTTGCGTGTGAAATAAAGAAACAAAAAGTGAAATTAAATAATGCATTTGGATAAATCTGTAGTAAATGGAATTGACTTGAAACTGTAAATGAAACAGGCCGATGTAGTGCCAGAAACATACAATGATACTCTCAAATATGACTCTTATACCAGACCATTTGGAAGGGTGTCTACAAAATCATAAATGTGTTAATTTAGCTTCATTGCAGTAATCAGAGCCCAGAAATATTTATGAACAAGCTGAAATTACAAAACCACAGCTTTTGAGCAATGCCGGCATGAAGATGACCCAAAATGTCTAGCACTCCCATCTGTTTGCCAATGTAAAACATAACATTTGCATAGTAATAAATGTTAGGGTAAACAGAGGGTGTCAAGAAATGGTTTAAGAGTCAAACAGATGCCCTGAGCATCCAAGGTTTATGCATTTATCAGGCCTCGATCCAGCTGGGATGTTATCTCCCACTGCTTGACACGGTTCTTACTGACAATAAACTGACACACCATCTATCTGTGTTTACCTATGTTGATATCTATAGAGATAAAATGGGTGCCATCAACTGGATTGTGTGCATAAACCCAGCAGGTACTGAGTACACAATAACACAAGTGAAATTAAACTGTTACTTGAATACGTGACCAGTTCTATTTTAAAGATATCTACAGAGCCCAGACACTCATCCCTTGGAGACACAGTATTGACTGGGCTCTGTCCCTTTGGGCTTTTAACAGACATTTTCCACTGGTGAGCAAAGCTGTGCAAACCGCATTTGCTCTATTGCTTGCTCATTAGGAGCTTTTTCTGAGGCAACAGGACAGATGTAAACTGCACACAGATAACTAAATTAATTTCCACAGAGTTTAAACTTGCGGCAAGATAAACATCACATAGCATTACTTATCTTCACAATCACTTTAGTGTTACAACAGCTTCCGCTTTATGTTTAATCCCTAAAGTAGGCTCCATTAGTTTCATTCACGGCACAGCAAACGCTGGCCTAGAAATCTGGCACATCACACACAGTGGCAGTTGGCAAATCAATGCTAATGCATTGCTTACCTGTTTTCTACCATTGTAAACAAGGATGTGGACTAAACTGTGAGTGGCATTTCTGATAGTTTCCTCACCATTGCCCAAGCCTGCTGTCATTACAGCACCTCCTCCTCCATGGGAAGATAGATGGCAACATCAGATGTGGTGCTGCTTGGCTGCCTGTCAACTTCAATTGCATTCAGCTGAAATCTCCCTTTAGTCAGGTAGAACAACTTTGAGAGTGATGTCAAGAACTTCACCTCAGCGGGACTAACTTCACCAACTCCACAATAAATACCCATATGCAAGCCTGCGATACAGATGTACGCACAAAGGAAGACAGTTGGCGTGCTCTGCCCATGACCTCCTATTTGACGTACACGAAGAAAGACAGAAAAACACATTGCGACAAAATGTTAATCTAGCAAGTGCAGAGCTCTCTGCATAACTGCACGGCTGAACGTTGGAATGTACGCCTAATTACATTATAATCCAACTGCATGCTGTGAAAGTTTCATTAGGACTTTTTGTTGTGCAACCTCAAAGCCATGTATCACAATGTTTAATAGACAAGGGAAAGTGTTTACCAGCTAAAACAAGTATGTGCTGCAGCTGCATAAAGTCAACACATAGCCAAAACTCTAATTTCCAAGCTCAATATCCTTTCATGCATAGCAATCTCGTATGCAGTCAAGCCAAACAATTCATAAATCATTGAGATGGGTGAGAAAAGAAAAAAAAAACTGGCTGTGCTCATTATAAAAGATGGATGGATTGGGAGATAAATCCAGGAGCCACGGACAGGGACAAACATGATGTATCAGGGATACATCAATTCAAACACGGCACATAAGGGGGCAGAGCGCACATGTCTTTGCATTGGTGTTTGTGTGTGCCGATCTGTATATATGTCAGTAAGTAAAAGCAAATGACTTGATGATTGATTCTGGATCTGAAAAGAAAACATCTGTAAAGTGCAAAGAGCCAAGCGCGAGAGGCCATTGCGTTGACTGTGTGGTGTGATGGAGTTGTGGTACGCTGTGAACAATGTTTAACACTTCCACTGCGCACGAGAATCTTGGAATCATCTTGACTTCATAATCACCATTCCCACTGTCTGTGTTAAGCTCCCTCCTTGGCTCCCCTACCGACTGAAAAGCTGCTCAGGTTTACACAGTTCCAGAAAAATTAAAGTGAACCGTGTCACACAGACGTCTTTAAGCAGCAATCCTCTCCTTTATTTATCCCTGACTCCCTTTAGGGAGAGGTGACGTCTAAATCACTGGCCTGCCTTTGGCTTTTAAGAGTTCCTGTCAGCCTCGCCTCTCGCTGATTTAAGGCCATTGGGTGGCACTGGCATCAGAGCCAGAGCAATCCATGCTGCATAATTCAACACTGCTCTCAAACCTGTCTCATTAAGGATCTTGGCTGTGGTCCATGCCTCGGAGTATGAGGTTTTGAGTGACAGATCTGTTGCCAGCTCAGTACAGACAGGCGCAGCCCCAGCCTCATTGAGCCTAAGCCCCAGCTTCGGATTCAGCTTCGTCCCTCCAGCTTTGGCAAAATCAGCAATAACTTCAGCTTCGACATCAACCATCGCCAACTCTCAGCCTACATCTGTCTCAAATGAGGTATAAGATAAGGTCTGGAACCCCTCAATATTGAACCGTTTGTGGAAGGGGCATGGCCAACAGACGCAGCCTACTGTGACTGTGAACGTGATTGGATCAGCCTTCAACCAAAATACAAGATGTTGATACAGAGCGCCAGCAACCCACTAAGTAAACAAACAAGCTAGAACTGTAATGGCAGCTAACAGGAAGAGTGGCATCTTTTCCACCCATAAAAGCCTTCAGTGCTGTTGCTTGTTCTTTTATCTCAGAGAGAGTCAGTTTCTGCTAAAACCAAATCTATCGCTTCATCAATGGAGACCTCCACTTGAGTAGCCATGTTTGTTGTTTTCTATCAGAGACGTTTAGGGTCTAACATCTCTGTTTCTATTCAAATGGTGGCTCTCTCCTCTGGCGTCACCATCTAGATCATGCCCCTTACACACATGACCAATCAGATTGTCCAATCATGGCCTGGACAGGCACAGACGAATCAATATTAAGGGATCTAGACTCAAAGCGAGTTCAAATGTGAAACATGAGCTTTCCGTGTAGTATCTAGGCTACAAAGTACTACCCAACCACAAGACTGAAAACTCCAACTGGTACCGAGTGTCATTTCCAAACCTGAGTCTCCAGCTGAAGTTGCAGCCCCAGCTCTGGTTCAAGATCCAATCCACCCAAATCCCATCCCCAGCCCCAGTCACAGTCAAAACCATGACGACGAGCACAGCCACACTGACAGCCACATGGACCACATATAGTGAAAAAGAGTTAGGGTAATCACAGATTTATCTGCATGGATGCACAGTTTGCCACATTTGACTGACTTGGTAAGTGAGTAGGAGAGTTGCCTTCTGCATCAGTGAGAATTTCATTAGTGTACTGACAGAGGTGGGAGACACACACTGACCTGCTAAATGAGGGGGGCAGGTGACAATCACAGCTCTACACAGGAAGGTGTTTGTGGCAGTCTTCACCTTGGCCCACTCACCATCCTGTTGAAACATACACGCACAAATACAGCTTTATTTAATAAGCAATGGTATTGTGGAGTAAATTATA
>OMKZ01042219.1:2985-31505 GCA_900302535.1 Neoniphon sammara | reverse complement strand
ACACACACACACACACACACACACACACACACACACACACACATAAAAGCATAAGCATAATGGCCTCATATCACTATTGAAGCAGAGATGTCAGGCTGAGAAATAAATGCGCTGAAATAAATTTGTATTTTGCATTAACTGGGTGCCTGGGGTTGCAGGGAGCCACTGAAGCAGCTGGTCTGGCAAGTCATGGTCTGTATACCACGTCGAAAAGAGGGGGGCCAAGTGTCCAAACTACGGGAGTGGAGGAAGAATGGCCTGTGTTTGGTGAGTGAGCATGAGATCTTTCGTTATTTAAATGCCACACTCATTTTCTCGGATGTGAATTTTATTTGAAATATTTTTACAATTGGGTAACTGTGTTGGGTCAGCTATTGCTACATCTGTGATGGCAAAATCTGCATACTGAGTGGTTTGTTTACTGTACAATTTCCATCTGTCTCAATCTAAAAAGTTTGCACGGTCCAGAATTGAGAGCAGGAGTCACAATAATCAAAAACTGGCCATGATAATCAAACTCTTTTGGATTCAGTTGATCGGCTTTGAGAAAGACATGAAACCATGGCATGTACCCATAGTATTATTCATTCATTCTACATTGCCTTTGTTTTTCTGCTTTATAATTCTTCATCTGGCAATAACTCACAGCTTCCCTGTGTTGGTTGCCAGTAAAAAGCTTAGTCGTGTGTCTTTTTTCTTTTACACTGGGGGAAAATAAATTACTTTGCATCCAAGTCCGTCTTTCACGCATATTTGCTCGGGCTCCCTGCTGGTATGGGAGTTTTCATTTTTATTTCATTTCAGTTCAATTCAGATCTCATGAAAATAGATCACTGCGGAAGATATATACATATATTTTATACAGGCTATCTTTTTTTTTTCTGTTTATGTTTCCACATCTAAATGCACTTTTGAATGCACATGCATATTCAGTTCAAAGGAGCTGCCAGTTGCAGCCAGTAGCTTCAGTGTCATCATCATACTGGATAGTGTGCTCATCCTCCTAAAAGCCTATCTGAAACTGCAAACAAAGGAAAAAAATGTGTATAAGAGCAGAAGTACCTCTGTAAATGGGTAATATATCAGGTCATAATAACTTACCCTCACAGTTTTGTTTTGTTTTTACAATCTGATCAGGCTGCTTTCTGATTTGCAAATATTTTATGGTTGCATTTCCCAGTCAATTATATGTCTGATGAAAACCTCTGTGCTCAAAATACAGCTTTGCTTTTTAGTGACACAGCAGAATATTTATAAACCACAGAAGAAAAGAAACTTCCATTTTGAATTTGAATTCTTGCTGAAGTCTTTTGCAGATGATTGATTGGTCAAACAGAAATCATGAAATCTGCAAAAGGGTCTAAGTTTATTTATTTTATATTTCCCTACATAATGTGGAATGAAGCACTTTTTATGTCCCCCATAAATGTGAAGTAGTTTGTGAAAGCATATTTTACTGCAAAAATAAACTAAATGTGACTGCTGGTCTTGTCACCCCTTGCTCCACGCAATATGTTTCTTCCATCAAGACAGTGAGTCAGCAATAAAAACTGAAATACCCATGTGGACATCATAAAGAGTTTTAGTTTCTCTTTGGATCTTCAGTATATTGGAGTCAGAGCAAAGATTATTTTTGATTTTGAAACAAGTGATGAGCTTGTAAATCTTTAAAGCACTGCTCTTTGTGAAACACTACTTTTGCTGCCCAAAGAGTGCGTGGAGATTTCCCCTCTTGTAGTGGTACCTGTCAACCTGAGGAATTTTCAAAGGAGACAACACTGAGACGCTGGCATTACCCAGACTGTCAGCGCTATTCTTTATAGAAAATTGCTTTGTCAGTGAACTTGAGCCTGGTGTCCTCTCAAGTAAATGAATGGCCTGCAAAGCAGCACTTCCTCAGGGAAGAAATTTGAATTGAGGAAACTCAAGTCACATGGATGTTTTTTTTCTTCTTGTTCATAGATCAGAAAAGATTTGGCTCACTTTTGGAGAAAAACAAATGATATTCTTCGAGGGTTTCTGCAAAGCTCCTGTGCTCTGCTCTGCTATATGCTAGTACCATCGTAGGATGCCAGATTATCTTTCATCAGATTTGCCATTTTTCTCATATCTTACAATGTCTCTGGTCCGGACACACATTTGTGATTCCCAAGGACACCAGCACTCATTCCTCTTTAAAACCAGGAGGGTTTGTTACTCGTATCACCTGTCAGAGCCTTGCCTTTCTGGGGGAACAACGCAATATAACGCAAGTTCCTGTTTTCCCTCAGTAGTTAGTTTCCCAGAAAAAAAGAAAAAGAAAAATACTGAATCACCCAGACTTTTGAATGTTTTTAATTCATTAATAAATAAGGTTGCTCAAACATCAGTTTCATTTGCTTTTGATAGACACGAACTTGATGACATCAGTAGATACAGTATGCTTTCCTTTATATGCATACATCAAGTCCCACACAGTACACAACACAGTAACACAGTATTAAAAAGGGGATAACAAAATTAAAGACAGTATAGTGCTGATATTATTGAGAAAACCTCTCAAGTGCAGGATCTTATGAAGTTGTGATTATAATTTAAAAAATAGAACTTCATTTCCTGCTGTTCCTGCTGTTTTCTTAACCAGACAGTTGTGTTGGATAAATCCTGATAACTGGTCTCACATTAAAGGTGCCATTCATGTTAGCAAGGAATGTAGCTGCTCCATGATGCTGACACCTGCCAGCATGATAGACATTTGTACTACCAATCAAGCCAAAAACATGCGCATGAATAAATCTTATTATCACAGCCAGGAGCTTAAACAGAGTCTTCACAACTATTGCAGTTATAATTCTACAGATAAGTTTTCACATAGCGTGTTTTGTCTTTTTTGCACTGGACGAAGTAAAAAATAACCACCCTTTCATGAATATTTTGTTGTCGTATACTGTAAGTAAGACTGTATGCAAAAGATGCTGAGGTACTTTAAAATGTCACACAAAGGCCCCTTTCCTTCCCAGAGATAAATCACCTTGAGGCCAACTGAGGTTCCTTTGCCTTGCTCTCCCCTCTTTCAGAATCCAGTTAATTTTCTGTACATTGAAATGAAACAGGAATTCACCCTGAAGAAAATAAGCTGCAGCCTTGAGAGAAACGTTTTTCAGTAGGTGGCAAGGCATCGCAAGCATAAATCCCTGCAACAAATCTCTCCAGCAGAAGTAAGCACATTTTGGATTTTGGAATCCCAGACATTTCAGAAGGACAAAGCCATTCAGGAGTGAAGAATGTCAGGAGGGATGCCATGGTGGGTTTTTGGTACTGGCCTTGGCTGCACAAGATGCAGGAGCCTGTGGGAATTGTCATTGTCATGCTCCTCTCTCTTGGTGACACACATTCATCTTAACCTGTGTGCCACTCACATAACTCAGACAATGCTCTTTGTTGTTTAGTTGTCCAAGCCCGCTATGTCATCTCTCTGTCTTTTTGCACATCTGTCTGCTCTTGTTTGCCTCATCAAAGAAGGTGGCAGCAACACTAGAGTAAATCAGCCTGTAGTTTGGCTGGGAGCTGGCTAACTGTCACTTCACTGTAGGTAGATCCAGTCAAGATGCAGGCAGTTCTTTGGGGTGTGGACACGTGACACAGCGATCCATCCTCAGTGTAGTGCAGACACGCCCCGTGGCTCTCCTGCTGTCCGTTTGAAAAGCGCGTGGAGACGCTCACGTCCTTCTTGTTGCGCTGCAAGGTGGATCCAAAAGGGTCTTTCTGATCTGGCTGGGGGCTTCCTCTGCACATCCTCTGTCGAAACGTTGACGTGTCTCTGTATAAACACTTGCGAAAGTTGGGCTTGCACAGCAGGTAAACCATGGGGTTGTAGATAGTGGAAGATTTGGCGAAGATGGCTGCCAGCGCAAATGCACCAGGAGGAACCTGGGTGGCATCACCGAATGCGGCCCACATTGCCACGGCAGCATATGGAGTCCAGGCACCCAGGAAACCTATACATACTGCTACCGACAGCTGTGAGGAAAAAGTATATTCACACACACACACACACACACACACACGTACACATAGAAGGATACAGACACAGCAACACACAGACATGCATCCAAAGGACGTATGTAGTGCCATATCAGTGACAAAGTACCAAAGTAACCCAGACATAAAGAGGGCAGATATAAATATTCATACTCCCTTGTGTGCTTGCACATATTCAGTTAGCATGTCTGTGCATACAGATCCACTACATATGCATGGGAGGGTTACGCAAAGACAAAGGAATTAATCACCAAAGAACTTTGCAACCTTCAGATAACTTTACTCCAAATGCAAGACCTTGAGTCAGTGATGCTACAGCGATAGAGACACAGTCATATCCTCTGACCTTGACAATGAGAGTGTGCGCATTGGAGGTCTTGGTCTGGGGTGACACATGCTGCTGGACGGCCTGCCGTGACCCCCGCACCGTCAGCAGAATGAAGGTGTAGGAGAGGAATATGATGGTGCAGGGCAGTGCATAGCAAAACACGAAGAGGCAGACAATGTAAGACAAAGCTGAAAGCTCGTGGTTGGGCGCATGCCAGTCAATGCAGCAGGCCGTGCCGTAAGGTTCAGCGCTGTAATGCCCCCACTGTGCCAAGGGGCCGACAGCAAACACAGAGGCGTAACACCACACTCCAGCCACCAGGAGGCAGGCATGAGACGAGGAGAACCTGTTACCTGTTCAGAGAGGAGACAGGACAAGATGGCTTTAGAGAATATTAGTCATTTTTATTGCTAAGGTTCAACTTTGTGAAAAACTACATCTCTCGGCAACAGCAGACTCATCTCTTGAATTACTTAACCTCTCACCGTGGCTAGGGAAGCAGACTTTAAGGCAGCAAACTAAGGAAAGAGCTGAGAGGTTGGCCAAGCTGCATAACCCAAACAAAACTCCACATGCAGCATAGATCTGACAGGTGATGTCTCCAAACAGCCACCTGTGCAGAGAAAGGGAGGGAATGAATGAAGTTTCCACTTGCAAATCAACCCAATGTCATTTGTCAATACTGAGAGAGAGATGAAATTAAAAAGATAAGGGGGGGAAATGAGTGAGATGCAGAGTACCTGTGTGAGAAAGCAGAGGGTATGGCCAACGGGAATAAAGAGATTGTCATCCCAAGGTCACTGATGGACAGATTGATGATGAAAAACTCAGCCGGCTTCAAGGACGACCGCTTACGGTATGCAACAAGTAGCAGAATGCAATTACCCAGGAGAGATAGTAAACCTGGAAAGGAGCGGGGATGAGGATTGTGGAATTGAGAGGATTTGCATGTACAGACTCAGAGAAGGATCAAAAACAGCAAAGATCAGGCCAGTGTGTGGACTTACAGAATATGGTGTAGAGTGAACCCATGAGGACATCGTGCTCCTTGGAGATGGTGGAGACAAACACAGCAGATGTGTCTGAAGCATTTCCCATCTAGACAGCAAAGGAGAGTAATAGCAGTGCTCAGTCAAGTTAATTGAGATTTATGTAATTGCTCAAAAGCATTTAGCCAAGCCTGAGCAGCACTGATAGCCTTGTAGATTATGTAAAAATACATAAAGAGAGATAAATGTATTGCATAGTTGAGAGACTGGCCTGGTAATACAAGAGTGTTCGTCCTTGTGAAAGAAATGGAAATATGTACGGATGATTACATTGGACATTTTAAATTGAATATGTGAACATTTTTCATGAGTACATTTTCCAATATGTCAGATACTGTCTATGATAAGCACTGGTGAAATCAAATTTGTAAAAACCATAATTATACATAACAAATCTGCAGTAATCCACCCATTCATAGTTTGCTGGATAAAGAGCTAGTATGAGCACTGAATTAAAAAAAAATCCACTGCAAGCTTGAGCTTTCTTTGTGCACACAACAAGTGTACAATAGAGTAGTAGCTTTTATCAGAGAAGTCTGTTGTAGCAGAGACGTGTGTGTGTGTGTGTGTGTACTACTTGTTTATACTTTACTTTAGTTACTTGTTTATAAAATAATAATCCTCTGCTAAAAATGACGTCAAAGCCTGTGGAGTAGAAACAACACAAAACAACACAAAACAGAAAGAAAGATTAAAAAATAGTGTCCCTTTTACAGGATTTTACAGCATATGTATTTACACTCCAAAACTAATATCTGTAAAGTGTTTCAGAGGCTGAGACTTGAACAATGCAGATTTAGTGAGCCGAGGGAGGGGGCAAGGGTATATGTGTGTGTGTTGGGGATGGGGGGAGGCAAGACTATTACAATTGAGATAGTATGTACTCATATTTGCCTCCAGAGAGAAGACAGTCAACTTACAGTTTCGTCTCCTTCTCATAGCAGTATGCACACACATGTACACACACACACACACACACACACACACACACACAGACATACAAATTTACACATAGGCTACATACAGTAAAATGAGATTAAAGCATGCATTCATCAATAATCCACATTTTGCCATGATGGAGGACTGGCAGCTGCAGAGTTTCAGCTCTTTACGAGAAACACTCCAGCGATAATAAATGAGCCAAATTAAATTGTTAGTAGAATCTTAATAGTGTCCGTCTCACATCAGCTGAAGCGAAACAGAGACACTCACACTCCTGGTTAAGAGCCAGCCTCATAATCTGGACAAATAAAATCATCTTGGCCACCTATCTGCAAACAAGTAGCTGCTTACTATTCAACGTATCACTGTGCTTGATTTAAAGGGATGAAAAATAAAATGGAAATTTGGGAGGAAGGTACTGTGCAGGGAAAACACGGAAACTGGAGCAATAATGGAGCTGTTATCAAAAATAGTCAGAAGTGATGCAGAGGGAACATTGACTCTCAAGGGCGCGAGCAATCATTGAGGATAAACAAAAAGACTTTAGTATTATGCATGCCAATGTCAAAGTCAATGATGAATCGAATACATTTCAAGTGTCCAGTCTGTCCGGGTGGAGGAGACTCAGCCGGGTGTGAAACATTGTTATGAGGAAGTATTTGTGTCGTGGCTGAATCACTGGACAAGGCGCACACCAGCATCATGCAGCCCGTGAGTTGACCTGAGCGCGTTTTTAGTGCCGCGCGCCGCAGGAACGACAACAGTCACGTCAACACAACGCAGGATGCCGACAGTGAAGAGCCTGCTCACGCCCTATCATATGAATTCACCGTTTGAACACGGTGATTGTCTCCATCTGTCAGACTTGATGGCATCACTAATTCAGAGCTCTGTTTGCTTTCAGTGTGAGATTACAGAGTGATTACAAGACGAAGCCTAAAGATGGTAGCACTTCATAACGACCATATAAAAAACTTGGACAGGTTTATGGTTATGCGTTTTCCGAGTGATGACTCTTACCATCATATAAAATTTACTGGGTGTTGATGCTTTCTGAATCCGAACACTCTGAACAGTTCATCTCAACATCTGCACATTTTAAAGTGCGTCTCATAACCATTTCACGTTTTATTAAAGACAGAATATGTGCCATCACTCTTAAGTGTCCCTTCTACAGGCCTGCTCTTGCGTTCAGTCACTGCATCAGAATATGTTTACGTAATCAGATGACCCTCAGCCAGGGAGTCTGAGAGAGAAAGAGAGACAGAGGACTAAGGAGGGAGAAAGAGCTTAACCAGCTGAGCTGTGACTTTGGTCAGCTGTGACAGATTGAGTGTTTCGAGACTGGCTGAGCCGTGACACAACTGTTATCGTGTCTCTGAGCCTGGTCGAACGGCTCTTCTGTTCATCTGTGATTAATTGGACGCCTTTGAGGGACAGGGACTGACCTTTAGATGTACTATATGTGTAGTAAAACCCATACACTGCCTGCTGAGCTGCTAGTACATAATTTACCCTATTGTTCTCTTTTCTGTGCACACTGGCTCCACATCCTGTCATGCCCTGCCAGATTTTGACCCGGTCCGCCTTTTCTGTACAATGTCAATGGGGACATGTCCACTATTTAATTTACTGCAGCGTAGATCTGAATTTGTCTATCTGCAGCTCACTAGTGTGCTCTTTAAGTGTCCCATCATCACAACTGATTCAGTGTGAGATTCCACCGAAACAAGGACTGTCCCGCTTGACTGTTAAATGTCTGGAGTCAGGGGAGATAACAGGCCAGTTGAAAGCCGACAAGGTGTGTTTGGACTTCTGATAGCGATGGCAAAGCACGGCAATGAATGAGCTCGACAGCACCGACAATTATCATGTCAGGAGCATAAACATGGTTCTCTGAAATTGGCAGCCAGGGCCCTAGCTGAACCATATACTTTTTAATCTCATTCCTGAATCTAACAAAATCCCAAAGTATTTTTAAAACTGCTGAGATTCTTCCTCAAAGAAAAAAAAAACTTCATGATATTTACACACTTGAAACTTACACAGAAATCATCTACCTATTCTTACAACAGAAGCCAGGGTGATTGAGATTGTTGAGGTGATTGACACATGACCTTAAAATACTAGCTTCATTTTCAGTTACACTTTCCAGTGCATGATCCTGGTGATGTTTTGGTGACGTTCTGTATTCAACACTATGTGCCCAAAGTGTTGGTTTATTTCCAAGATTTCCGTCTGACTTTAATGTGTCACAGTCTATCTGGTATGTTTGGGTTAAATGGCCTGTTCATAGACTTTCTCACAGTTATATTTTATTTATAAGGCAATTCTGGTCTGCTTCTTTATTATTTGTGCTCTTAAACAGTGTCACTAAAAATGTGGTAGCCATGGAAATTGCCATAGGGTTATTGCCTTGTGGGTGCTCATGCAGCCAGTTTTGACTTTGCAATGACCTTTCATATAATTTTGAATGTATTTTACATTTTTATTGCTTTGCTGTATGTTTCTTGTCTGCAACATACAACTTGCTGGCCTGGTCTGTATTATAAGATGAAATTCTTCATTTCAGTGAAATCTGATTAAATAAAATTAATGATAAAATTGAGGTTAAATAAAAATCAATAGAAAGATCAAATGAGGCAAGTTGCTACACACACAACCCACCCTAATACCAGAATACTCTCCATATAAACAATACCTGGATTACAAATCCTACATTGAGTTTGTACTGCATGTTTTATATATTTGATGTGGATTTGTCTCTAGTAAGAGAATCAGGATTTTTATTTTAGTATTTTAGCAATCAAATTCAGATATGGTTGTCCTTGCATTTGTTGATGTGCACATTCTATAGGCACCTAATTTAATTTGTGGGTTACTGCCTTGTGCAACATTTAGAACAAACCATGCCTTCAACATGTGTGTCACATGTGACATGTCACATCCCCTGAAGGCGTAGTGAGACCTTTATGGGAGCAAAGTGAACTTGTATACGCTCTCGCTGTGTCGACCTGCCTCCTCGTCTGTGAGTGACTGACAGAGAGCAAGTGACAAGTAAATGCCATCATAGCACAGTGTTTCACATGGTGGTTTACCAGCAAAACAAAGAGTGGTAGCATCTGCAAAGGCAGTTACATATAGGCGGGGGAAGAAAATTCACACACAATATGATATTGGACTGCTTCACCGCTAATAAAGCCAGTATACATTTCCAAAGAAGTGATTGACTGATGATTTGAAGATGGTAAGGGGCATGACCTTAAACATGAGAAGCAGCTTTGTTAAATATTTTGTTTATCAGCAGGGAATTCAGAGACATTTCTTAGACAGTGACACTGGAGGCTTAACAAATTATACAATGTTTACATGAACATGAGTCAGTTATTTCTTTTTGTCACTTCTTTGACAGAGAGTGTAGGTGTTTGGCACAAATGTGTTAAGTTTAAATAAAGTGTGATCTCAATTCTGTCATGTACAATATTGAATTGTTCGGGCCTGCCAAAAGTCCGCAGACACTAATTTTCAGAGTAGACCTTATGAGAGTTTTAAATTTGGAAACTTATTTATCAGATAGTTTAAGAAGCATCTCCAATCCCCTAATGCTACCAAATTCTAGGTCTCGGACATGCCTTAGAGCCGAAGAATTTGTATGAACATAATTGGATGCAATGTTTTCATTTATTAAATGCTGATATCCTAATATAATAAACCAGCAAGGTGCCTTGTTAATATGCAAGGATGCTCATATATCACTTGTTAATAGGGACTGTAGGTGTTGATTCTTGCTGTTTCTCTGAGCTTATCTCCTTTAAGCCGATGAGAAGGATGGCAGAAAGATTACAAAAAAAACTGTATCTGTAATTCATGTCATCATCACTCTATCACAAATGCCCCTCTTTCATGCCACAAACTTATTACATAACCATGGTATGATTAGGTATCAGACAATTTCCAAGCAAATATTGGGGAGTCAATGGTGGGAAATTGTCTCATCTCTCACCTTAAACAGCCATCTTGTTGTATTATTGGCCTTCAGCATTCTGATCTTCAGCTGAAGGTCATTCACTCTCTCTGTTAAAATCATACTGCAGCCAATAAAAGCAAAACCTACTGTCACAGCATGGTCAGTCAATGTCAGCACACAGGCTTTCTGTTCCTCTGTGGTGAGCTCAGAGAGAAAACCCACACACTCACATATACCTCTATGCAGGTACACACACACACACACACACACACACACCAGACAGCATGCATTCAAGCATACGGGACAATAATGTGCTGCAAGCAGCCTGAGATCACATTTGCAGAAACGCACTACAGCCTGTCTTGAAAGTGGTCGGTACAGCAACAGCTACAACTTGGACTACAAAATAAAGAAGAACAGACATTTCACTGGTGCCCATTTCAGTGAGGGATAATCAGCGATCGTACCACTAATCCCAGCAGAGATCCACAAGTTGTCTGTGATGTCCGTGCCTTGATCTACTCAGCGGCACAACCTCAGCACAATCTCTGAGATCGTATTTGAACCTTGACTGAATGTCCTTTCGTAAATAACCCTTTTAACACACTCAGATGTTGTCATTACAGAGGGAGAATCGTTTTCCAACAAGCGCAATTTCACACAGAGTAGAAGTAAACCTTTGCCAGACCGCATTCGCACAGCAACAAAGAATGAAGTAGAGAGACACACTGTGAGGTAGAATTTAAAGGCGAAATAAATATTTGTTCAATGTCGTGTCCTTCACTATATCATCGTTCACAGCTGGATTATAAGAGCAACAATAAGAAACATTTCTGAAATTTGGAAGATGAGAGATGTGCGTCACCAGCCGTGATCCTTTGTCTTGTTATTGTCTAATCTGTCTGGATTGCACTGGCAGCAGACAAGACACCCACAGGGAGAGCGTCCACCACTGTGCTGCTTACCTTCCAGGGAGGAATAGCGTGTCCTCAGGTAAACTCATGGAGGCCAGGTGGAGAGCAGGACACGGAGGAGACGAGCCGGGGCAGCCGCCGAGAGAGAGACAGACACAGAGGGAGACAGACAGAAAGACAGGGAGAGAGAGAAGCACCAGACCTGATCCAGAGGCAGGCTCGCCTCGCGCTGAAAAGTCTGGCTGTGGTTTCCTCCTCTCCTCCTCTTCAGTGACACGCACATCCAGCCAGGTGGACACACACACTCACTCAGTCTCTCAGACGGCGGCAGTCACAGTGTATGCACTCATCATCGTTGTGGAGATGCACTGAGTCCCGGTGGTGTAGAGTGAGCAGCCCACAGTGACGGCAGGCCAGCCAGAGAGAGAGGGAGAGAGAGAGACAGATACAGAGAGAGAGAGAGAGAGAGAGAGAGAGAGAGATCAGCATAACACTGGCAAGCTCTGAGTGTCACTGATGACTCAAAGTACCGCCCCCCATGCAACCCCCCCTCATCTCCACACCCATTTCTCTATCCATCCCCTTTACTTTCCCCTATATTTCTCCCCTACTTTTTACCCATCTCTATCAATGCTGCCAACATACCATGTAATGTTTGGATTCTTCACATATAGACACACATACACAAAGCTGCAAGCTCTGGGGTTTCACAAATCCACAAACTATATAAACACTGGCTCGTCTAAGTGTGTTCTGTATCAGTGTGTGCATGCTTTGTGTGCATGCATGTGTGTGTATGTATGCGCATGTATACAAATCACCTTACCCACAAGCTGGTTATAAATGATGCCAGTCAAAGCCTATGGAAGAAAAAAATTGGCTGTCAATCATAAATCCATGGATGATACATGGAAGGAAATCACCGGATGAGACAATCACCAGAGTCAGGGCTGCTTTGATCCAATTTCAAATCGGATACTTCAAAGGAATTTGTTTTCTCCACAGAGTATATATTTTTGATTGAAAATTAATATGGCAGGAAACACCCGTGAAGCACTAATGGCTTAAGCTGCAACTGAGAATGGCCAAAAATTATGATTGCAGTTTTTCAGTGTGTGACTGAGACGTGAGGCAGTTTATGATCATCTTTCATCTGTGATCGGACTTAACACTGCCTAGTGAGAAATTGAAGCTGCAGGAAGCCATTAGCAGTTTGTGATTGCTTTTGGTAATAGCCTGTTGCTACTGTGCTGCAGGAAATAAATGTCTATCAGGGTGAATTACAAATCACAAAATATATAAACAAATTTTATGAGAATTCCCAGTGGAATTCACTCAACTTTTGAAAACATTTTTTTTGATTAACAAATGTTACAATATAAATCTTGTGAATTGTTGATCTTATAATACAGATAATAGTGGTCTAACATGAATATTATAGCCACCTGAATCTGATGCCGAACCTTGGAAAACAAAATTCCAGCCTTGGTCATCCAGTGAATCCAGCTGCTGTGCTTTACTTTCAAGTCCTAGTGGGGAGCATTTGAACTGCACCTGAAGCGCTGTGTCATCTTACTTTATCACAGCCACCCATACGGTTTGCTTGGAGCAGTGGCGCTCCTAGATTGACAGGCGTGGAAAGCTGCTTAGGGTAGCATGGGCTCGCTCACTGCAGCGGCTGCAGGGCTGTCAGAGAGCCATAAAGAGCAGCGCTGTCACATTAATACCTCGGCACGGGGTCCTGGCCCTTCTCAGGCCGTCCGCTCTGACACAATGAGATGAACTTAGTGTCACAGCCAGTGGTGTGCCATAGTATGACGTCCCTTCAACGACTCATTGGAGATGACATTTAGTAGGAAATGATCAGAATGAAAGGAAATTGTGAGAGATCATGTTGAACATGAGTGCGGCTTTGACCAGTCAGCTTTCATTAGATCACACAGACATGTTGAAATGGATGTCAATGAGTCGCTTCACTTTTCTGGATTAGCCAGAAGTGAAACGGATTGTCTGTTGCTAATGCTCAGGCTAACTGTAGAGCGGGATCTGTTGACTGAAACGAAATCAGCCGTATCACTTTATTTGAATAGCTCAGTGTGTATTGTTCAGTATATTGTTCTTCATTTCAGTGAAATCTATATTGTTTGAATAGCTCAGTAAGTATTGCATCTCTAGGTAACATTTTATTTGGATTATCCGATGTTAAAGGTACACTACGTAAAATTGCTGAGGTCGAAGTGAGGATGTTTAGACTGATCTGACATAAAACATGGAATCATGGAGTTCTGATCATCGGCCAACTAACTGATAAATTATATGCTCATTCTGTGTTTTTTCTCAGTTGAGTCTAAAGGGTCCTCATTTAAATCAACCCTCAGCAATTTTGCATAGTGTACCTTCAACTTCAACTTAGTACCAACTTACTTATCTAACCTGACCCTAGTCCTAACTAATACACTTTTGATACTAGGTTAAAAGGCAACTGATAGTTCATTGATAAGTTTAATATTTATATTGGACAGGGTGATATGAAGTTAAGTATCTATATTGACTGAATTGTGAAATTCAACCAGTACAATGTTAAATATTAACATCAGATAGTCCAAATAAAGTGTGACCCATCTCTAAAAACCATCTCTAAAGCCAACCTTAGCTTAACCCAGAAATTAAATGTCTAAAGGCTACATTTCACACTACTGTGAAGATTAACTGAAACTCAGTTTTCAAGTTCAGGTTTTTTAGTGTCACATTATAGTAAGCTGAGTAACAGCATTGGCCTACCCAAATGATATGTGACCCGGTCTTCTAGGTTAGCAGTGCCAGTAGACTGAGCGCTGAGGCGGTCCCTCAACTTCAGAGAGGATTGTCCCGCATCACAAAACTCTGGGCAGTGCAAGTTATCTGATGAGCCACTGCAGCATAATTAATCAGCACTGCTGGAAATTTTGGCTTCTCCCGTCTCTCACTAATGATTACTTGCGGTAAATTTGAGGGTGAATCTAAAATAATGAACAACTGTTCCAGTTTTTATATGGCAACTGTCACTCTGATTAGTGAACCCTACATTCTGCCCAAAGACGAGGAGGAACAAGAGAAGGCTCAAATTTACCGTTGCAGCAAATGAGATGAGTGCTTTTGAGAAAATGGTAACAAATAAGAATCTTGTGTCTATCCTACGTACACAGGAGTCAGTAAGGACCTCTGGTGTTAATTAAACCAATTTCAGTGTGATCATCTGGTGAGGCTCAATGTTTCATCATTTATTTTTCAGTTTCATTTACAGCACCTCCACCTTTTGCATTGGAATAAGGTCGATTGATTGGTTTCATATTCCTGAGCTAATAAGCTTTTTCCATGAAACAATAGTGCTTTCATGTATTTCTTACAAAGAGACTGGAGGATTTACTGTTTTCACAACAGTAGCATATAACTCAGACAATTCAAGCTTTGATATGGCATAATTTCACCTTTGTCCTTTTAACAAGGGAGAAAAGGTTATGGGAACTGTGGCTTGGTCTTATTTCTGTTTTATGGTGCTGAGACCACAGTGTCCTTGCCATAGCAGTTTGAATCAGAGGGTTAGATTTTACAGGATGTGTTATGTGTGATGTTTATTTTCTGCTACAAACCACTTTTACGCCTGATTTATGCCCCTTCCCCCTTCCAAACAAACCAAGCTGAGCAAAGAAGGTGGTCAGATACAGAGAAACGTTTCAGAAAGGACACCTTGGTCAAGGTGGAGGTTTCTTCACAAGTGCACGCACCTCAGGGCTCAGTGTTATATTTCACTTTTATATCAAAATTAGGCATATACCTCTCTGCCACAAACTTGAATAAATAAAAGCTAAATGATAAAATAAACATAATATAATTACATTAGAATAAGGCTTTTGAGGAACATGGACGATTGCATTGCAAATCTCTGTGCTTCTAGTGAGACATTGTTCAGCTCAGGAACAATTTGCAACAGTTAATTTCCTCCTACTAGCAATTAAAATACTTCTCATAAATCATTGTCATTCCCTCTGTGTTTTGTATTAGTGTGACAGAATTTTCTTGAGTTCATGAGTTACCAAGAGTTTCTGAGTTTTCAAAGGAGAACACAGTGGAATCGTATGCTTAATTTATGTAATGTCCAACTGAAAATTGATTGGTCGTCAGCTTCCGAGGCACTCCAGGAGGTCGCACTTCTAATTAACCAGACACATAAAATGGCTGGTGTCCTGGATTGACATTATTATTGATGAGCCAGTAAATCAACGTCCTCTCAGCAAGTCAATATCCTCTCTTGCCAGTTTAGAAACTGGGAAAAGGCCAGGAGGATGTCTGTCCTGAGGGCCACTGGTCCATATTAATGGTTCCAGGGGAAATGTACCCGGGCTCAGATGTTGTCACATTAAGAGAGAGCTCTTGGCGTAACAATAAAGGTTCAGTGGCGGATAAAATGTCTTACGTGCTGTTATGTGGTACAAGATGCATTTCCTTTTGTGTGACAGACTACAATAACAGTTGCAGGCCCCTCCAAGAAAGAGAGCTGACACAGTAGACTGAGTGTTATCACAAATTTGGTCTGCAGATGATGAAAGTTTTGTGCTGCACACCCGGTTGTATACACAGCGGTGTCAGGGAGCATCAGAAACTGAGGTTTGATCTCCCCTGTCGACTATGCCTGGAAAAACAGCTTTCATACAAGAATTGTGAAGATTGCTTCAATTTAATTTAGTTCGAAGATCTCTTTTATATGAATTTCTAGGAGGAAAAAATAACCATAACCTCGTTTTGTTTTTGTTTTTTCGCTATTTTTCAAAGATTCAACAGCAGAAGGTGAGGTAAGGACTAGTTCATTTTTGCTTTATGAGGCAAAATTATTTTCAGGCGCCAGTATGACGACTTTACATGGAGACAAGACAGTCATCCGTCGCCTTGCAGAAGAATTAGTGGTTCCAGTTTTCCAGCGGTTTACTGTTGACCCTTTACAACATATCAGCTGATTGTCAACAAGCCAAGTAGCGTGTTCAGCTACACAGTGCTTTAGATCATCTTTTGTCTACTGAGCATCTGCTGACTATCAGCAGGGAAGAGGCACATTCCTGCCTATGGAGTCATTTCATGACTTTTTATGTTGTAAATCCGAACCTCAGTCAAAGTTGTTGACAGTCTACAAGTCTGTTGATAGTAATTTGAGAATGTATACTTGACAAACTGACCTCCAACACAGACAATCTTTAAAAAGGCTCAACAGAGGCTATTCTTTTTGAGGAAAATTAACTCTTTTAATGTTGAAAAAAAAGATGATGACATTGTTTTATAGGAGCTTTATCGAGTCTGTGTTCATGTTTGCGATGATAGCCTGGTTTGGGAATCTGAGCAGGGCAGACAAGAACAGACTTCACAGTGTTGTTAAGGGGGCAAACAGGGTCATCGGGGTGCAACAGGAACAGCTGACAGGCTTATTTGAAAAACAGGTTATCAGAAAAGTAAGTATTGTAAGTATTCTGAGTTGAACTAGTCATCCCTTCCACAGTGAATTTGAGCTCCTTCCCTCAGGCAGCAGTTTCCTAAACTAAAGACTGTCACATGTAGGAGTTCTTTTGTACCCCCTGCCATCCGATTAATGAATTTGCACGAGGCATGGGCTTGCATATGTCCGCCATATTCTGTAATTGTTTTGTTTTGTTTTAATAATTAAATCTTGATCGAACTGTTTTTAAATAAATGAACAATAGGTTCTACGTGTTTTACTATGTAAACTTCATATTACACATTTTATGTATTTTTTATTTGTCTACTGTGTGGATTGTTAGGTTTTTAATGTGTCAGTTGTTTCTGTACCTGACTGCTAATTGAATTTCCCAAGTGGGATAATAAAGTCGATTGACTGATTGATTTATTGATCGAGGGGCAGCTGTAGCCTAAAGGTTAGAGGGGCGGACTTGTGACTGAAAGGTCATGGTTCAGTTGGAACCGGCAGGAAAAACATGGGTGGAGGGGGGATGAATGAGCTCTGCTTTCCCCTCCCCCATGGCTGATGTACCCTTGAGCAAGGCACTTAAGAGTGTGAGTGTGTGTGTGTGTGTGTGTGTAACTGTGTGAGTGTGAAGCAGAAGGTTGCTGAAAAAGAAGTTGCATGGTCAGCCAACTCTTGGTAATTAAAAAAATGATTGATTGAATCTTAGAGGTAGTTGACGTCAACTACCTACTGGTACTTTCTTGAACATTTGTTTACAGTCAACTAGAGATATCTTGTCTATTTAAACAGTTGTTGTTGACAGTTAGCTGATACACCGTTGAATATTTCCTGATAAACTGTTGAGAGTCAACAGTGGACTGTCAAAACAAAGTCATACTGCCTCATCATCACTCATTTATGGGAATTTGGGGAAATTCATAAAATCACAGATCCTAGTGATATATGGCATAATGGCACAACTGCTATTTTAAGAAAGCATGAGAAATCCTGTGCGGCTTGGAGATTGGTATTTATTGGAATGTCTTCTGAGGGCAGCATTGCATGGTATAGGGTTAAGGTTAAATTTTGGTAAAGGGTTAGGGTTAGAGGGTTAGGATTGGATGCAATGCTGCCCTCAGAAGACATTCCAATAAAGCAATACCAATCTCTGAGCCGCACAAGATTTTTCATGCTTTCTTATAAAATAGCAGTAGAAGAACAGCAGTGCCATTATGCCATATATCACAAGGATCTGTGATTTTGTGAATTTTCCAAATTCCCACAGATGATTAAACAGATGAGTCAGTGCGTGTGGCTCAGTTGAACATGCAGTTGTAGATTCAAGCCTGATTCAACACAATCAAAATCATATGCCCTGCAATATGGCGTGCAGCTATGAAACCATGTGCTGCTAATGATGTGTTTTATTATTTTTCTACATGCATCTTTGTTCTAAGTGGAGTCCTGCAGTAACATACTGCAGACCAGCATTATGTTAAGCCAATGTTAGGCTTACAAAGTGAAAAGGATCTTCTGCACACTCAGATCTATACAATTTGCATAGAATAGATTGTAATTTGCATAGATTTGAGCAGGCAGAAGATTTTTGCACACTCTGCACACACAATCAGTAAGATTCATCTCTAGACATTTGAAATTCATTTCCCCTCTATTGTTTATCTTAATAATCTATCCTCTACGTTCGTCTAAGGCAACCAACTCTGGCCAAGAATCCATTTCCCTCAAGTGTCATAGGCAAGACAGAAGGAAGTGTTTAGATAAGGACGGCTATATCTTATCCTCTGTCATATCAAGATAGGTGCAAGAAATGGATGCTCTGTTTTCCGATGCAGCCAGATGCCTTTATCCCTACACGAAGAGATTATCTGCAAAACTCTGCATTTTAGGTGTCCCCACTGCTAAATGTCACAGTTGTGAAGCTATTTTAATTTTCCCTTAATACTAGCTTTGGTGGGCTAGATGTGAGGGGATTTGTTCTGATTTCAGTAGCTTGTTTAATAGAGGACAATAGCTTATATAATATGTATTTATTTTATTTTCACTTTATTACCATTTCAACTGTCAACAAATCTATAAATTACCTGCATAATAGCTAACTGCTTATCACCAAGATTATCACCAAAAAGCTGTGATGTCTAGATCATGAGGTGCTTCATGTATGAGTCACCTGTAATCAGGACAGTTTATTCACCAGCCATCACCACAATAGGGGAAAAAACACTCTCCTTTCTCCCCAATCATCTGTGGAGGATATTAAGTTGAATTTTAGAGCACTGCAGCCCATTGTCCTCTCTGTCCTCTGTCTTTGTGCCAGGTATGGCTTTTGTTTATTGGGTACGTTCCTGGGCCAGTGACCGTCTGCGAGTTGCACAGGGAGCAGAGCTCAGAATAGGATACACGAGTGAGCGGTGAACGGGACTCTGAGTCTCAGGGGTCGAACCCACCAGAGGCCGGACTGTCCTCTCTGTCTAACTGTCTGTTTGGAAACAAGCAAGATTAATGTGCTGTTGTCTGAGTTGGAGTGAAGTGGGAACCAAAAGGAGGGGTGATCAGAATACAAAAAAAGAGATTTAAAAAATGCAAGAATGGCAGAGATGTAATGGGATTTTAGAGTAGCGGGCCAAATGTAGCACAGAGAGAGAATGGGAGTGAAATTGAACATGTTAAAGCACCAATCTATTATTTTGTGTATGCTCATATAGATTCTTGAGTCTCTTGTGCATCTTTCCTTTTCCTTTTCCATTATGACTAAAACTATCCAGGTAATGAAAATTGACCTCCACCCTATTATTTAGTCTTCTGTTTCAGGGTATTTTGTTTGCATATATGTTTGCAATTGAAGCATTGGGTCTTTATGAGAGAGGTAGTTTGAAGCTTATAATGTGTGACAGGATGCTTCTCCAAGCAACTGAGGATCTCTCTCTCTCTCTCTCTCTATGCTGGAGTGTGCCTGATGTGTATATGTGTGTATGTGTGTATGTGTGTGGCGCATGAATCTGCATAATTACCTGTGTTTGTTTTTGTGCCCAGAGATCACTCCATCATTTTGATCCTCCTACATACATTTAGCATCTATGTTTCTTTCCTGCTCTCCTTCCCTCCCTGGCATTTCCTTAGTTACTATTCACTGCATGCCTCAGGCCAAACCATTTTCACACCACAGTGGGCTCATCTCCCACTTATCTGTCATTTTGATGGTTGTTTGTCCGATTGGGGAGCAGAATCTAACAGGGGAGGGTTATTAGCAAGGTCACCTACTATATGACTATCATAAGGTCCAATGAGGACCGCACTCAGAAAGCAGAGGCATGAACGAGTGGCCAAGAGGGAGTGAGAGAGTGAGACAGAGAGAGAGAGGGAGAGGAGGAGATAGCGAGAAAGCGAGGGGCACTAGACATCACTCTCAGGCTATATTTCTGTCTTACTCGTAAATGAAATCTTTGGAAATGATACTTGCCCTCATATTTTTCATCTGCTGTAGATTTCTTCAGTCAAACCAAGCTGCTCTAGTCCCCAGTCAAGTAAAAACAAATGCTTCTCTATTGCCCTCTTGTGGTTTCCAACTTTGGTACAGCTTTCCCATGTCTCTCCTCCAATGTTAAATGAATGCCAAAATCCAATTGAGCTACCAAATCAATATTTCTAGTTAACTGCCTCCTCATGTGTGAATCATTTGCTGAGAAAACATCAACTGTAAAGAAACTTGTTTATTTGAATGCCAATATCGAACAGCACTTGAAACGTGAATAAGATTTTACACAGAATTACAATTAGAATAGAAATTAATACTCCAGAATTGAAATTGTATAAAAACATAGTATCTTGGATACCTCTAGTCTAGACATAGGTAAAAAAAAAAATCAATACAAAAACATAATCATGTAAACATTTTGAGAAACACAAATCAATGTCAGAACCTTTTTGTGACACTTTACAGAAACAACATAGTTGGCTGTTGCTTGTTTGTTCCTCAGCCTCTAAGTAATGGTCCATTACAATAAGACTATACCACTTAGCACCACTGTTGTTGCAAAATACTGCCTATAAGTCTGATGTTATATTAAGAGTGCAGTGGGACTTAGCTGCCGTTGTTGGTTTTATTTCTTTTCATTCTTATCTCAGTGCGGTTTTGTAAACCTTAGTATTTTACAATACAAATAATAAAATGAATTTAAGTGGGCTTCTACCACACCTGCATAATATGTACCCTTTGTTTATTCATTTTTTATACCTATTATCCACATAAACTGAACTAAATCAATGTGAAGGTGTCTCCTCGTCTCTGCTCTGGCTCCAGCTCTACACTCTGCTGTGTGGGCTCCACCTTTGCGGTGCAGTTTCTGAGTCCGTTTCTCAGCTCAGACAGCTGCTGAGCATGGATGGAGAGGGTCCCGTTGACTTGGGACAGGAGCCCATCTGACTGTCTCTCCAGCTCCTCTCTGATTTTCTCCAGGTCCTCTGCCATGTGATTGAGGCCCTTGCACTGGTCCTCCACACTGGCAACACGCCCTCCGACTTCAATCACCTCCTTCTTGACCCCCAGGGCTGTGCTCCGGCAACCCTGCACCTCCCCAGCGAGCCGCCTCTTCATCTCCTGCAGCTCGCTCTTAAGTCGGGTTAGTCTGCGTTCACCCACGCCAAGCATGGATGCCTGACGTCCCACCAACTGGACCACCCCCTTCATCTGTTGGGCCAGACGTGTCTCTCTCTCATGCCAAGTGCTGTTGGCTTGTCCCACCTGGCTGACCACTAATCCCATGGAGTCCTGCAGGCCTTTCAGGGTGTGATTCACAGAGCGAACATTGAACTTGAGGATTGTGAGCTCTCCCTGGATGGTGGGGTCTTCCTTTGATTCTTCTCGCTGGTCCCTGAGACCTAAGTGGCTCAGAAGGTCCTGCAGTGTGGTGTTCAGGCTGTTCAATCGGTCGACCTGCATGTCCAACATCCCCCTCATGTTCTCCTCCTCTACCAGGTTGGCACTTGATGCAGCAGCGTCTCCCTGGATGGCAGCAGGGGTTGAAGAGGAGCAAGAGGAAGAGCAGAGAATCTCAAGGCTGCTTAGTTGCTTCTGTACTCTGTCCACATCCACCTCTAGCCTCCCTCGAAGTGACTCCAGCTCTGTCTCCAAGGTGGGTACAGCATGGCCCTCGAGTAGGGCGGGGGCAGTGACGTTGCCCAGTTCTTCCACAGCTGTCAGCAAACGTCCCTCCAGAGCCCTCAGCTTCCCCTCCAGTCTGGCCTCCAGGCTCATCTCACCTCTCTCCAAGACACCACTCCTCCCTCCTGTCTCACCTCTTTTCATCTTACTGGTGAGGTTGAGCTTGGCCTCCACATACCCCAGCCGCCCCTCCAGCATGCCCTCTATGTGGTCCTTGTGCCCACCCAGTTCCACTTTCAGGTGCCCTTGGGACTGGTTCAGGCCTGCCACTGACACTTCCAGCAGCTGCACCCTCTCAGCCAGACCACTGGCTCTGCCACAGCAGCCCTCTGTGGTCTTCAGATCATGGATCTGTGCCTGGAGGTTTCTCAGCTCTGTCCTTAAGCTTGTGGTTCTGCCATCCAGGGCCTCTTCCATCTGCTCCTGCTTCTCAGCTTGCTCCCTCTGGCACTGTCGATGCACTTCCCCAGCTTTCTCCTTGCATCGGCCCTCTGTGTCCTCCACACGCTTCTCAAACCCACCCAGGATCTCTGTCCTTGCCCCACTCAGCTTGGCATCCACCAACTTCTCCATATCCTTTTGGGTGTCTCCCCCTTGGCTGCTGGAGGGGCCTGAACCCTCCTTTACCCCACTTGACAGCTTCTTCAATACTCCGTCATGACCCATCACTGTTGCTCTGAGCTCCTGCAGCTCTGTAGTCTTGGCTTGCAGTTCTGCCCTGAGCTCCTCCACCCTCCCACTTAGTTCCCCCAGGCCTGGAAACACACGGCTGCCATCCAAACCCTCTGCTTCGGGGTCTGCAGCGGGGATATCCCCAAAGCCTACTGCAGAGTGACTGGAGGCCAGTGCTGGAGCAGGAACAGGACCAGGGGCAGCAGAGAGCAGAGCAGAGAGCATCCTGTTGGCATCCTCTCTCAGCGAGGCTCGCAGGCTGTCCTCCAGTCCGTTCACGGTCCCCCTCAGGGTCTCCAGGCCCTGGTTCAGGCGTTGGACGTCCTCTTCCATTCGTTCCAGTCGCTCCTCTGTCTCGCTGTCAAGAGCTGGGCCTAAAGAGAGAGGAAACAGCTGTTTATTCTGGCACACACAGAGTACACTTTATCCTCATTTGCTTGAAGGTGATTAGACTTTGAACTCTTTTTGAATTTAATTAGCCTGATGTGTAACATTACAAGTAATAACACTGGTCACAACATTAGTTACAGTTACAGTTTGAAAGGATTTTGATCCTAATGCATTTTGAATGGGTTTCATGGACACTGGCATCATGTAACTTATTCATGTGTCTAAGGAGCCATGTCAGCAATACATTCCAAAACATAAACAATAAACAGAATAGGATTATAAAAGGGTAAGCTCATAAAAGGATTTATGAGGTTTTAACAAGCTCTGATATTCTTTAAATAAAGTATTCTGATGATGTAAATGCAGTATGACTGAACAGGAAATACTATTTTTTGCTATTATGAAATTAAGAATCTGATCTCACCTTCATCCACTTCTTCACCAGAAGGGGGGGCTGTTTCCACTGGGACGTGTTCCTCCGGCCCGTGACTGTGCTGATGGTCCTGCTCATGTTCTTGGTCTTGCTCTGAGTGATGTGGCTCCTGGTGCTCCGGCATTGGCTGTGGCTCAGAGGGAAAAGGCTCGAAGGAGGTGTCTGGGTAGGAGGAGGACATCGGAGGCCCAAAGTGACGCATGGGGTAAGAGTTAATACTGCTGGGGGGAGGTCCTTTAGGTTGACTCCATGGATTGCCTTTCATGGGTGGACCCTTGAATATCGGACCCTTGTGCTGTGGGCCCTTAAACTGAGGCCCCTTAAACTGTGGGCCTTTGAATGGCGGGCCCTTGAATGGTGGCATGAATTTCATGGGGTGTTGGTAAGCTGGAGGTCCCTCCATGCAGCCATAGCCAGAATACCCTGGGCAACAACGCCACTCCAGCTCCGTGACAGTTTTATGTCCCACTTTGTAGATTGGTTTGTACAGCAGGCGATATCTAAGAGAGGTCACCAAACCATCAGTCAGCCAATGATACACATTTTTTCTCAACAGTATAAAACATGTTTTATACTGGAACTTGTAGGAATAATCGTTTTCTTTTATGACAAGGCTATCAGGTCTATTTATCAATTTGATATAAGGAGTTGTTCACTTACTGGAGAGTTGGACATTTCTGCCCCCAGGAACACTTGTTGTACTCAGCCTTTACGTAGGGGGCTGCCCCATCCTGCACGGTGAAGGACACCGTCTTTTCAACAACATAGGCACAGTGGTTCCTTTCAGAGAAGAGAAGAAGGGGAGAGAGGAGACAGAGATGTGATATGAACCTGACTTTAAAATATAAATCTCTGCCAGAACAAAGAGTGACTTAAAATCAATAGAGCTGTTGTCTTGTTTCCGCAGAGCATGAGAGACAGAGAGAGAGAGAGAGAGGGAGAGAGAGAGAGAGAGAGCACTTACTTGTGTCTGCTGGTGGGTTTCCCTGGATCGTGGTGTTGACTGGGCCCGGCCTTATAGGGGTTATAGTGGAATGGTCTGTAGAACTTGGACTCAACCAGGGATGAAAAAAGTGTCATGACAACAAAAGGACTCAAAGCCATCACAAAATGCATCATGGTGTATCCACTTGTTAAAAGTCCACAGCTTAGGGAAAGAAGGCTTCAAACAGAGATAAAAGTGATCTCACAGAAGAAAAAAGGATGCCTCCATCAAGGGCAGGCTACACTCAAAAATAAAATATCTTAAATATTCGAATCCATCCGTTTGATGTGAAAATGGTTGAAACGCCAGGTGTCTGACAGAACCAGATATCACCAAACACACACGCTCAGAAAAAAACAGTTAAAACAGAATTTAAAATGTGACATCAGTAAAAGGAGTCCGATCCATGCAGCACAACCTTTGGGCTGTGAAGTGCAGTAAAGCAGAGCGCTGCCCTGTGGGTGTTGACCCTGATGCTGGCTTTGGGTGTGGTGGCCTCCGACAGAGTGACAACAGTCCACTGTGAGTTTTGGGGACTACTGACGCCACTAATAGGTTTCCACCGGCACTATCTGCATATCTCCTCCCACTCAACCTCCTCAAAGTAACACCAATGTGACACCGGGGGGGCGTGGGGTGTGGGGGGGTTCTTATCTTTGCATTTTGTGTTTGTTTTTTTTTCTGTACTATTTGACTCTACAGAAATCCTGCATGATACATCTCTTTGACAGCTACCTCCACCAGTCAGCGCTGAGGTTAAAGTCTGAGCAACTTTCCCCATGATGACATCATTGCAAAACAGAGAAGAAACAGCCAGCTACCTCCAGAGCTTGAGAAGGTACAACACTGTGCCTTGTCCCAAAAGAGGCAGTCTATTTTTATCAGCACATTAGTGTCAATTGGTGGAAGTGAAAAAGAGTTTTGCTCTTTAGTGTATACAACTTATTTATATTTTTTACATGGCAAGTATGAAGAATTTTAATCTATAACATGTTTTGATATGATTGTGAATCATATATGTATTATGACCCTACAGATACATCATCCTCAGGGTCACAATACATTTTGAAGGTGGAGCAGCAGCATCGGTCAACACTAAGTGATATTTGGTGGTCTTTCCTTCCCTGGTGCCAAACCCATCTTGGGGTCTTTCACTTCACACATGCACACCGACACAGGCCCGCCCCCAAACCTAACAGCAAACCTCCAGGAATGGGAACAAATAAAAACAAATACCCTGTGTTGAAACCCGCACACCCCAACCCCAGGCCTCTGAGTGCCTTGCCCCACAAACCAACACACCCATTCACAACACAAGTCTTTGTACAGTAGAATTAGCTCACCAGTGAGCGGGGTCAGCCTGGCAGGATCTACTATAGTTAAACCAAGCTGCTTCTCACTTAAAAGCCATTTATAGTAATTAGTAAGTAATTATGTCTATCTAACACTGTTCATTTGAATTGTATGTATTCAATATGATCAACTTATCAGCTTTCCACCCAGCCAAGCCTCCAAATTTTGGAAGTGAAATAAATTGGAGTGAGTTCTGCAGCTTGTGGAGGACAAATTGAAGTCTCTTGTGAACAAAGGCAAAACCTTCAAAATGAAGCCTTTACAACACTAAAGTCATAGCTAGGGTCAATTTTGAGTCCTTAGCTTTGTGAAAGCTTTATACATTTTGGTGTTTGGATAGAGAACTCCTCTTTTGCCCTTTGCCGAACTTGCTGAAAACATTTCACTCTTTCCGGTCTGCTCCTTTGTTCTGTAACCTTGCTGAATTACAAGATAGCATCAGAAAAAATATGGCTTTCCCTTGCATGGTAAAAATGAACCCAAATATTATACAGCTCACAAAGCGGAGTGCATGGCTGTGCAAACAGCTGTCCAAAGGACACAGTAAACAAAGTCCCACAGTTTCTATTTATCATCTAAGGGCATTTCAACCACAAAAGCTTTTTTTTTTTTTTTTTTTTTTGTGGGTTTGCGGTTTTGAGTGACTGAAAATGTTTGGGTATTTTCAGCTTTTCTGAAGACCGCCATTAAATCCCACAAATTATTTATTGCCTAGTCCGTGCCCGCCTGCTGGAGTCTGCTGGAACAGAAGTGACATTGTATCCATTATTTTGGAAGTCTCTTTTGATTGGCTCTTGTTAAAAGGTCATTTCCTGTATCCTGTTTGTACCAGGACCCACCTCTTTCACCTGAGAACCCCGTTTCCTGAAAATACTCAACAACAGAGCTGTATATATATATGTATGTGTGTGTGTGTGTGTGTGTGTGTGTGTGTGTGTGTGTGTGTGTGTATTACATGTTCCCCTGGAGCGCCTTCACCCCCTCGATTTGTAAACAAGCTCTCATTGTATCTTGTGAAACATTTTGCAGAACACACAGAATTGAGGCTCGGGCTTTCTGCTCCTGTGAAACAAGTGCAGCTTTATTCTGCCTGCGAGTGGCGGCTCCACCCCGAGTTTCCCTGAATGGCATCACAGTGTTACAGCTGTTTCAGCTTCCACTCACCTGCCCATCATGACGCTGACACCAGACGTAAGCTGTTCGTGCACCTCTCATCACAGCCGCGTTATGAACAGGGCGGCGCCTCATTTGCCTGCGTGCTCGTGGAAAAAAGTGGAGAATCCAATAAATGGAAACAAGTTGGGTGGGTTAACACTATGTAAGCATCTGTGCTGCTCTGTTTGCATCTATATGTACAATACACCATATGTGCTTGTATGGAAGTCTATGCAACATGTGGGTGTTTACATTTTTGATTATCCCATGGCCCTTTTCTCCATGTTTGTTTAATTTTAACACCAGTGGTCGAAATTCTGAGCCTGCTTGTAAATCCTTTTAAGTCGGTTTTATGTTTTCACCAAAGTCAGTGTGTTGTAGGAGGGCGACACTGCCAGTGCTTCACTGACAGACCTGGTTGAATATTACAAATTCATCCATTCATCCATTTTCCATACTGGCTTATTGCTATTCAGGACTGTGGGGGCTGGAGCCTATCCCAGCATGCACTGGGTGGAAAGCAGGGAGACACCCAGGACAGGTTGCCAGTCCATCTCAGGGCTAACACACACATACACAGACAAATGCACTCATACATATTCACAGCTATGGGCAATTTCGAGTCCTCAGTTCACCTGATGTGCATGTCTTTGACCTGTGGGGGGAAACTGTATTTGCAAATCCTTTTTAGCATTTTGTTTTGCCTGAAGTATCAGAAAGGTTGGGTTTGCCGTGGGTTTAATTTCAAGTAGGAACGGCAGGACTTGTCCACTCTACTTTTGAAAATAAGTGGATAAGATAAGTAGAATAATGTAGAAAATGTGAAGAGCTGTCACATTACTCTGTCTGTACGAATGTGCTTATCAACTGGCCCGGGGTTTTCAATCCAGTACTCAGAGACCCTCAAACATTTGATATATGTGCTCAGTTCCTGGGCTAGCACACTTTAATTAGTTAACTACTCAGCAAAGCACTGACAAACTGAATCAGTCCTAGCCCAAGAATTGAACAGATAATGTCTGGGGTTCCCCGAAGACTGGATGAAAACCGTTGTAACAGGATAAAGCTTTTTAGACATTACCAAAGTGACAGTGAAGATAATCTTTGTATCTTTTCCTTTTTATTTCCAGTCCCATTATTTTTTGTTTCTTTTCTCTCACCTCGCCTTTCCGGAGTCAAACACTAACAGCTCAAGATGAAACCACCAGCTGCTGCCAAGAAATCAAAGGGAGGCATTCAATCATTTTTTCAGTGCAGGGGTGAGTGACTGATAACCGGTGGCTAACAAGCAAACACAAGCTGCAGCTGTCCTACTGTAGTCTGCAGAGAATCATACCATTCATCATTTTATATGCTTATAATACTAAATACAGAAAAAAGAAAAGCAGGTTATGGCCAAATTGAATATGTAGCACGAGGTTAGCAATCTAATTGTTTGAAAGCTAATAATATAAATCTTAAGATGAGATACAGCAGATGCTCCTCTTGTCACGTAGCCAGGTTTAGAAATGTAACCAAGTCACATAATGACATCTTTCCATATAGACTCATTTATGTATTTCATATTTCTGCTGGCTAGTTGGTCTGCCCTGAATCATGTGATGTTGTGTAAAAATGCCCTCCCTCCTACCATCAACAACACACACACACACACACACACACACACACACACACACACACACAC